>SRSM01000820.1:0-62976 GCA_019593545.1 Apocynum venetum | reverse complement strand
CTCTGGACCCCCTGTCAACTACGAAAACCGCTGGAGAGGATGGAATACTACTATTGAAGAGCAGAAATCTGATTATGAAAAGTTGCAAGATTGCTCACCTCTATGTGCTTCAAGTTCTATAAGAAGAAGGATGACATTGCTGTGTGGCAGAAATCTTTGGACAATAACTGCTATAAGAAGCTTGATGCTCCGGACAACTATCCAGCAAAGTGATGATGGTACTGAACCAGATGCTGCATGGTACGTTCCACTTAGACCCTGTGTGTGTTCCCGACCCGAAGTATAAGAAAATGGGGCTAAAATCCCTTGCGAAGTGGCCAGAAAGGTTACACGTTGCTCCAGAGCGCGTTGCTGATGTTCGCGGGGCAGTGATGGTGCCTTCAAGCATGATGATAGTAAATGGAAAACACGAGTCAAGCACTACAAGAAGTTGCTGCCAGGGATTGGCACTGATAAGATAAGAAATGTTATGGATATGAACACATTGTATGGAGGTTTTGCCGCTGCTTTGATAGATGATCCTCTTTGGGTTATGAACGTCGTTTCCTCGTATTCTGCCAATACACTTTCTGTGGTTTTTGACAGGGGACTCGTTGGAACCTACCATGACTGGTAAAGCTTTGAAAACCTTAATTGAAATTTAATCATATTTTACAACTATAATCTGATTAGTATGTTTAGTGGATGCATATTTGTTCATTAATAATATCATTCTGATTTTGTAGGTGTGAGGCTTTCTCCATACCCCCTCGCACATATGATCTACTTCATCTGGATGGCCTCTTCACTGCAGAGAGTCACCGGTAAGCATCATCCTAACTTTCTAATCTGTAAACAATCTCCTTTACTCTTAAAAAATGATCTCATTCTTATCTTTAATTTATTGGATCGTAATTCAGGATAAACTGTCAATGACATTTATTCAGATTATGGGAGTTTTAAGTCTGAAGTCTTGAATCATGTAAAACACAAAGATGACACTTACAGATAATGAAAAGGATAATTTTTTGTTATTTAGGCAATTGATCTTTTAAGTTCAAAGAGAATTAACTTACTGTAAGAATAAAATGTGGCTAAAAAAGGAATTCTGTTTTGCATTTTCAGTATTTTTTAATTTTTTTTGTTTCCAACTCCATAAGAAAATCCACTAGAATTTAATAAGCCACATTTAAAATATGTTGCAAAATTACAGTTATTTGGTAAATAATATAACTTCCATTTTTGGGCAGATGTGAAATGAAGCATGTTTTACTAGAAATGGATCGAATCTTGAGGCCTGGTGGCTATGCAATTATACGAGAGTCTAGCTATTACATTGATGCAATTGCAACAACTGCTAAAGGTATGAAATGGGGATGTCGAAAAGAAGACACAGAATACGGTGTTGAAAAGGAGAAGATATTGATTTGCCAGAAGAAGCTCTGGTATTCATCCCAACAAAGTTCAAGATGAAGAAGATAAAAAAGGGAAAGCAAAAGATAATATTTCTGGTCAGAGGTGTTTTTTTTTACTGTGACATACGTCATACAATACCCCAAGAAATAGAGAACAAAGCAAGTCAAATACGAATTACAGAGCTTTAAAGTTATTTATTAACAGGAGTATGAACAATCAAGTTCCTCAAATTGAAGAGTTAGTAGTATTCAATAACCCGAGTTTGCTTGTATTTTAGAGTTTTATTTTGTTTTTTTTCTTCTCATATAGTATATTCTTTGTTAGGCTCGATTTATATGCCTTTCTGTAATTTTTCCTAAATTTTCTTCTCTGCTTCTGAGAACTTGCTGTGAATTGTAAAGTGCTCAACTGCACATCATCATTTCATTGTCAATGTACTTATGATTATTATCAACAGGATGCTGCAACTTTCTTGTTTTTTCATTGGATTTTTCCTGACATGGCATCTTTACAAATGCATGATAATAAATAATAATTTTTTAAAAAAAAAAAAAAAATCAATCTGATTGTGGAACACAATCGTCTGTGTGTGATGGAAGGGGAAGAATGCCAACAGAAAATACTCAGCTTACATTTGAATGCATAGCCCTTTTTTTTTTCTTGGTTTTATGACCCAAGCTTGAGCCTGCCTAATCATGGGAGTGAGTGACCCTCTCCATGGTTCAACCATCATAAATCTAAGCGTTGATAATTTATACAGGTCATAATATGACATTCAGTTTGTTTTACTCTTTCTCGCAGGTCAAGCATCTATCTTTACTCTCCTCGCAGAGCATCATCTCTCAGTGTGTGCGCTCTCTGTCAAGCACCACAAATGTGGTCTTATTAAACTTACAGAGGATTCAAAACTCTAATTTCTCAATTGATGCCCTGATGCTTTACCGCTACACCAGTTTGTATTGGGACGACTGCATAACCTATTTGATATCTCCTTTGCTGAAGGATTTCTTATATATTTGAGTAGTACAAGAAGAAATGCCTAGAGATCTTTTATTAAGTGAAGTTGAAGGAGAATTAGAAGAACAATAACTAATTGGAAGAGGGGGTCTTCAATTCAAAAAATTGGAAATAAACAAGGCAAAATTACTATTGTAATCTCTCCTTACAGAAGAGAAAGCAAAAATGTGCAGATGCATCCCAACCTTCCCAAGACAAACAAAGCATTTATATGACACTTTATTTGGCTCATGTAGGAAGGACTCTCTTCAATTAAGGCCTAGATTTTAAACTTTGTGGGAGTAATGTCTTGTATAATCATGTCAAGAGCTTTATTATTACACGAGGGTCCAATGGAAGAATAGATTGAATTAGTGGTAAATCATAAAAATACTAAGTAATGTTTTGTTTAATTATTGCCAAGAGCACTATCTTTAATCAAGGTATTGAGTTTAAATAAACTCTGGTAGAGTAATGTCTTGCATAGCTATATTTAAAAATCTATTCCCTCACGTAAGAAGGTCCGACTAAGGAATAGATTGAAGGCCCGTAAATTATATTAGAAAAACAGTGAATTTATTTTTAAAAAATAGTACAATTAATCTTATCTCTGAGAAATACATGACAAGCAATTTCACCAGGGAGCTCATTTCTGTTCCAAAATAAGGCAGCAAAATTGCGAGAAAAGCACTGAAGGTGTCATTGGACTTAAAATAGAAAGAAAAAGAGTCTCATTGAAACTATATTATTACTGGGCAAAACCTTTACCTTGACTTGCTCAATGGTATTATTATAGTTACATCTTCAGTTCCAGGTTTTGTACATTATTTTCTAACTGCGCTTAGGTCTGATATATACCTAAGAATGAAGAGGTCACTAGCAACTCTCAAACTTAGAGAGAGACGACAGTGTAAGATCATTCCTGCAAGATATAATGAGCTCATTTTTAGAATCCTGAAAGGCCATCAAAAAGCACAACCAAATCTTCAAAATCCTACAAATTTCAACACATCAGTCTCATTGTCTTTTCTATTTCGAGAAATACTTAACTAAATTTTAATCTTCAAGAATCAAGTGTATTAAGAGATTATACAATATATGTGGTACAATGTTTTATTACATTATATATCTTCGAGGAAAATAATACAAAATTTTGAATTATGGTCTAGTGATTATCAAATTAGCACTCAGCAAACAGATATACATATTATGGCAAAACAGCAGTTTAAAGGGGATGCCATAGGGATAAAATTTATCTTTTACAAGCTCACTCACAAAATTGCTTTCTGTTTCCATTTTGACAAATTATTCTCTTATTCCCATCATTTCTTCCAGAAAACAATCCTGTCCTGGCCACCCATAAGTATCCATGGAATGGAAAAGAAGCAGTATAACATCATTTCAAGACTAATGTCTGAGCCATTTACAGTGAAGAAACGAAAAGATAAAGATAACACATTTCATTTGATTCATTTCACCCTTGGGACGAAAATCGCATGTGATTGCTCCTCACAAATAGAAAGAGTGAATTTTGCATGAAAAAAAAAAGAAGTAAAAAAACTAACCAAAACAGCAGAGTAGATATATAATAAACTATATACTAAGAGGAAGATAAGACTAAAATTACAAGTTCCAAACTCTATTTTGACATCCCTCACTATATAATCAGAATCCATTGCGTCCTCAAATAAAGTTAGTTTAACAAGCAAATGTGAGTTTTCAGTAAGAGACAATGGATTCTATAAGCTCCTGAAGAGGAGCTAGCTCCTTCTTGTCGATCAGCCCAAATTCCTGCAAATTGGAGATCAACTCGTGAGTAATAAAGGTAATAGAGAGATTGAATTTGAGATGCCTAATTGGAATCATACAGAAAGAAGACACAGTTTCTTCTTTGATGATGAAGTTCTACATAAGCAATTGTCTTGGTCTTTTAAAAATTCTGCAAGGTGATTATTAGAAACATTCCTCTGCTTAAGGTATTACTTTTTATCATCCATGATTTCCTTTCAACAAATTATAATCTTTAGGACAACAAATAAGAAATGATACCACAGAACTTGTTGTCCAGGAAACTACTTGTGAAGATAGCAATAGTTTTGGGCAACGAGTCTGCAATCTGAAAGTCATCATGATGATAAAACAATAAGGTTCAGCCATTTTTTAGCATTTTGAATTTTCATTTCTAGAACCAAGTCTTGAATTGAATGTCTGTATCTTTCAAATCAGACCTACCTTATGCATAAGCACTTGACTTTATGTTTAGATGCTTTTCTATTTTTGATACTTTCATGTGTCTAATATAGAAACGAAGCAAGAAAAGAATTTAACAAGAGCAACTCATATTTTCATTAAAAAAAATCTTATTAATTACCTAAAATGCTGAGAGCTAGTGTTGTGCATACAAATGATATCTTTGTAAGAGTAAGCAAAAGCAAAAAATGCTCTATAACCATGACTCATTAAGTAACAAGGATAATCTATTCCATTTGAGAACATAACCAAAGTTAATTGTTTCAAACATAGACAGGAAAAGTAGTTACATTAATAAACATAATGAAAATAAAAATAAAAAGGACAAAATATAACAACCAAGATTCCTGAAGATATGGGGATTAAGATCATGGTGCATGATGGAATACAATGTAATGCAACTTTAACCATTACTCAAGCAACTCAAGGATCACAAAAATTTATTAACTTACACAAGTAAAAAGTATGAAATGCTTGAAGCAGGTATTAAGATGGGCCTCCTCCTTCAGACTCACTATCTTCTGAAAATGAGAGTGATAGATATGTGCATATACACGGAACAGGCGTTTGAATATTGTCTTAACAACTTCTTTGAAGTTGGAAGGGAATGGTGCACCTGCAAAGTTTAAAGGCAGAAATTTATGCAGCAAGGTAAAGTGTAGATAATTACACTATAAAACAGGCAAAATTTTCATTTGCCTGCCAATTCAATCTTGCTTGTATAAAAGGGGGGAATACTATAGAGCTATAGAATCAAAGTCCACTCATTACCAAGCCTTTGAGGGAATATGGATTCATCATCCAACTGAGATTCAATCCAGTCCATCAAGTACTCAACATACTTTGGAGCTGCAACTTCAATTGGTTTCTTGATCTGTACACCATCAGCCCACCTATACTCATACCTGAACAACATTGTTTGCTCATTAGGAAGACATTGAATGTAGATTACTAGTAGAACTGGAACAAATTGTGTTACCACTAATACATTTTAACTTAGTCATTTTCATTGGTCATGGAAGCAATAACAAGTTGTAATTTATGCTTCACAATACTTCTTTTGACGATTCTATCAGCTTCACCTCCAGGTGAATTACTGAACTTATATTTTGACTTTGTTCACTTAGATTTTGACAGGGTTGTATCTTGAAAGTACTGTCAAACCCTCTGAACATATGATTCCAGAAACCTATTTCCTAATGGAGATTTTCATCTTGGCTTCAGTGGTAACTAACTTACTTGGGGCCAGCAGTCATTGTAGGGCAGTTCTCTGCAGTGCAAAACTCTGTCAGGGTGCCATAGAGCAGATTCACCTGATTGAAGAAATCTACAGCTGGAAATTGAGGAACCAAGTAACTCCATCAGTTTGGGTCAGAGAGAAGCTCATTGCAGCAGACAAAGAAAACAAGAGTATACAATGCACTAAATTTATTTAAAAGTGAAGTAGACACTTCAAATCTTTGGGGGCCCTGCAAGGGGTGGTGGAGAAAGAGAAACAGAGAGAATGGAACATAGAGTGTTTATTTATTGCAAAATTTAACAAATAAGAATGTTACTTCAAATTCTTCTGATGCTCTCCTTAGAGACAAATAAAAGTAGTGTCCTTCATAGGTTGAAAGTGCAACTACTGGACTTACACACACAAACAAATACATGATGGCATATGCAAATAATGATCAAATAAGATGAGAGTCTGGAAATTCTTCATTATGATATCTTATGGTAAGTGCAATTAAAGAAAACAGTGTAAGCATGCTTCTATTTGGCTGCTGTAAGATGAATGGTTGGAAAGTTGATGAAGGTGATTTGAGTGAGTTCAAACAGCTAAACTACATATTTATACTTATATATTGTTGCATAGTTGGGCTCTACTTCACCTAATTTGTCATAGAAGTGCTTTTCATATCCTTGCGAATTAGCACAAGTGCCTTATTGGACTACTATATAAGTTACAGGAAAGGCCATGAACTAATAAGAATACATGCAGAGTATGTCCATATACGAACTATATATAGAATAAAAGAAAGACCAAGTATTTACTATTGACGGCGAGCCACTCATTTATATCTTCCCCAGGAGGAAGTCTTACAGCTTCTCTTAGGTTTCCACTACCTAAAGTTGCATCAATATGCTTTCTCAGCTGTGCCCCCTACAACAGCATAAAAGAAAGCAAAGTTTATAATTTCCTTTTGGGAATGATACTGGATTGTGAATCCACCATTATCCATGGCTAGACTTTAATCAGGCAAGGAGACATTTCTTGCTCAATCTAAGAAGGAAGAACTATTAAATTCCATCCAATGGATGGAGAATCACCTTACTCCCTGAGGGTGCACTTTTCTTTGGGCGAAACGTCCTCTGATTCCTGTTGAGGAATAGCAAGTCAGACACCATAAAGATATGATTGAAATATATTAAAATGAGTCAAAGCATTGGAATAAAATCATATATAATGAGATCAAGGAAAAGGATAAAAACATTGATGACAAATTGAATCAAGACAATCTAATGCCAGTTAGGCTGCCAGAGGAAATCTCAAGCCATCTAGAACTGAAAAAGAATCTCAAGCCAAATCCATCCTACTTGAGATAGGGTCTTCTTTCAAGTTTTAATTCTAAGAAAGCTCAACTTCATCAACGAATACCAATAAAGACCCCCCTCAAACTGTCTATAAATCTCAACATCCCTCCTTCCCCTTTTCCAGAATCATACAAACCAAGATTGTGGGAGTTGCAATCATAATCCCAAAAGGTTTTCATTTAGCCCCAGATAAAGCATTTGCACCACATACTGCAAAAGTTAAACAAAAAACATTCCATACAAAGCTTAGCTTTTTCCCTTATACACTCATCACCAAAATTTAAGTTAATTCTTTAAACTAATTGGCATTGTTTAAAAAATTCAACTATTTTCTGTGTTTACCAAAGCTCAAAATTAAAGATCAATAGCAACTTTGATAGGCATTACAAAACTATAACAACCTCATATTTTAACTCTGTTTCCTTTTACAAGCGTCACTAAATGCTTTTATGTTTCTTTTTAGAAGATTCAGCAACCAAAACGGTTATGTTTACCTTCCAAACATTGATCTTAAATTTTACACGTGCAAATAAAAAGGTTACGATTAACTTCCAAACATTGATATTGTATTTCTGTACCCACATTACTCTTGGAGTTGGGAATTAATGTTTCCTCAGGCAGCTCACACTAGGCTTACTCTAGACAACTTAGAGATGAATGTCCTTCTCCTTTCTGCATGAAAACCAACTACACACCTGCCTCTTAGTGAAAATGCCATAAATATCATTATTCCTCATAACACCATCAAGATTTTATTTTAGACTACAAACAGCTCAGTCCTTTTAAAACCATTTAAATAATACCATGACCATGCAGTCCTCTCCATTTTTATCAGGATGTAACAAAATCAAAAACTTCAAAGGGCTCTTGAATGTAAGGAGACATGATAAAGCTCTTAGTCCAAAAATCTGCTTTAGGTGCTGATGTTCAAACAGTTAAGGAAAGAGCTACTACATTATTTGACAACCCACGAGAATGACTTGTTCAAGTATTGTTCCAAACCTTTTGCATACAAAAAATTAAGTACATGTAGGGAAAACACGGAAAACATGTATCCAGTAAACATCAATTTCTAATCTCAAAAGAGATGATAGAGAGGGTTTTTTCCAATATCACTTCATGCCAGTTGGCTACCAAATACTAGATATCTACCTGATTTCTATCAGCGCTCTTGTAAGAAGCGCATTATAGTTTTAGGAGGATATCCCCTACTCAGTTTTGTTTCACAATAGTGTAAAACTTGTACATTTTAGAAATATAGATGAGTTTTATTTTAAAAAGCGCATTAGAGTTGAACAAGGAAAATCCAAGACTTGAATATAACCTAAAACTATTTCAAAGAGGAAGAGTTCTAAAAGCATACTATACACTTATAAGGTTTAACACGTCAACGAATGTTTCTTTTCGAGATAAATGGAAATCATTCACAGAACTATTAATCAATCTTTTTCCACGTGTCTTTCATGAAAGCTGCATATACAGGCATAATCCATAAAGCCCTCTACCATCACTTCCAATATTAGAAATTCATTTTGTCAATTGAGCTGCTAGCATAAAACTGCATGGATTCCTCAAATGATTCAGACATCACGACTTGATACCCAAACCAACATACTCGTCCTAGGCTCCTTCCTATATGACACTTCTCCCAAGCAGCGGATCCATTGCATCTATTTCCGTTTCCCATACAAGGCACTAATGTCAAAATTCAACATCCTATTCACAGCCTAAGAGTTAAATCAGAAAAGAATCTCAAATATAAAAAGGCCTCAACTTTCTCCCTCCCCCCCCCCCCTTCTTTCAAATGAAAATAGAGGACAACCAATCCATGCCTGTGTTCATAGATACATATAGACACAATAATACCGTCCAATTCGATCTCTTGGATGCCAATAATTTCTTTAGAATTTGCCTTCGGAAACAGCCCAATTGTAAATATAGGCATTCCAATTCACAACATATTACCATGCAACAGACAATTATCAAAGAAAAGAAACAAAACCCAATAAAATCACTGGAAACTCATCTCAAATAACATATTAAACAAATCCCAGATCAACAGATCTAACTAAAGCCATGATACTCCAATTAAAAATAAAAACACACAAAAACTCATATCCCACATCCTAATTAACAAAATTACATCCAATTAACACAATTTAAAAACAAAATCAGCGACCCTCCTTTCAAGAAAAAACAAAAACAAGCCATTCATAATCCTAACCTACCCTCACCTGCCAAGGCCAAAAAGACTCATTGCTTCAGAACAGAAAGAAATACAAAGAAGCTAATGAGATTTTCTTGATCTTTGATAGAAGAAAAAGAGGGCAGCAAAGAAAAGGAACTGACCGAGAGGAAAAAGGGGTCCTTATATAGTGCAAGACGTAGAAAATATTCGCGGGCAAAGGGCAGAGAAGAGTAGCTGTAATGAAGTCAGCATCGTGTGTGTACTACGTGGGATTTGTACGTTTCTGCATAGGCAAAAAGCTGGCGTGCACTGACTTTAGCGTCCAATAGCAGCAGAGAATTGGAACAAAAATAAATTTTGGAGGAAAAAAGTTTCTTGCTTTTGTTAAAGTGAAGACATGAGGAATACTCCCCAATATGGAAAGGAGCTTTGTGTGGAGGAGAAATCATTGGACTTTAATTTATTCCCCATAATAGTTGGTTTTTTTTATGCATTAATAGTTGATTAATTAATTTTAAGGTTTAACCGATGAATTTAGTATACTTTTCCCTGTAAAATAGGTTTTAAAAAAAATAAAGTAAAATAATATTTATTTTTCATTCTTTTGTCATTATATAAGATGAAAGCAATTTGTATTATGTTTTATGTAATGTGTTTTTATCCAATGATTCCAATCATTAAAATAGTATTCTATTTAGAATTTTTAATAAAAAAATTATTCTCACTGTTTTTTTTTTTTTTTTGTTACTTACACGAAACGAATAACTCTTTTTTACTTTCCATTTATTAACTTCCTCATAAAAAAAAAAGTACCTTATTAAGTTTCTTCCTATTTGTACCCTTCTTACTTAAACCCAATACAAAAATATTATATATTTAGAAGTCTAATTATACTTCTAACTATTAATTTTGATTTTTGTAGAAGAAAGAAAGAGAAAAGTAATAGTATTAAAAAACAAAAATATAATATTTAAATGTTTTTTTCGTTAAAATCACATTAATTTTAGAATTTTAAGAGATGTAAAAATCTATTTTTCCAGCAAAAAAGAACAAATTTATTTTTTAAACAAAGAAAGATTCCTTTTAAAAAGTTTATAATGAATAAACATGATTTGGTACAATGATCTTAAAAAATGCAATGAATGACTATTGACTCACACTTTTGAGTTTTGACCAACAAAGGTACTCTGCATACCAAGGGTTGGCTGCTGCACATGGTCTACCTTCCACGAGTGGGGATCCAATAACAAAGGTTTTTTAAAAAAGTTGATGATGCAGGATTAAAGCTTGAAACAATAATATTATATTAAAACTTTGATATTTTTAAAATAATATTATTATATTAAATTTTAAATAATACTTTTTAAAGTACATTTTTTATTTATTAATTTTTTTAAAAAAGACTACCAATGTAACACTCCAAAATTGTAAGTACGCCCAAACCTTAGATAACTACTTCTATGTTATATGAGAGGATTAAGTTAAACCGATAAGAAAGTGGATGTTAGAAAACTTTTGGGGTCAATTTTTTATTAAGTAAAATTAATGATTCAATTGAGAGAAAAGTTTTAAGAGTAGGGACTTGATTAAAATTTAAAGAAAGATTGTGAGCTCTTTCTTCTCTTTGATGTTTATCTCTCTCCGTCTCTCTCTCTCTCTCTCTTAGAAAGAAGATTTTTATCTTTTATATATGTTTAAAGAAAAAAAAAACAGAGAAAGATCAAGAGGGTGAATTGGCAATGAGCATTTAATGTCCATTACACTTGTTTGGTTTTTAGTTAAATTAGGCCGGTGACTCAAGAACCTAAGGCTATTCTAACTAACTCCTTTTATCTCCAAGAACTCTTTGTTTTATATATGAATGTTCTTTTATTCTATTTCTTTCTTTGGTTGCTCAAGAAAGAGAACAAAAAGAGAAGCACACACTTATCATAAAAGAGCATTTAAGAGTTTTGAGAAGTTAGGTAATAAAGGGATTAAAGTCAGTTTAACCTGAATTTTCTAAGAGTTTTACAAGGTGAGTTCTTCAATTCTTTGTTGTCAAATAATGATTTGTGAGTTTGGGCAACTCATTGTTTTAAATGATTTATGAAGTTAACTCTTGTAAATGATGCTTGAAATGCTTCTTAAAGTATGTTCCTATATGCATTTAATGCTAAAATTGGAAATTTGAACTTAAAACCTTTGGAAAGTTGTTTATATGTTTTATGAAGTTACTGTTCATATGCAAAGCACTATTTATTCGAAAATTTTAACTTCAAAAATATTTTTTTTAGTATTGAATTATGTTCTTACATAATTATGATAATTTGTTATATAGTTAGAATGACTAAAAAAATTCTTGTTGCATGAAAAATGATGTAACTTCCTTTTTATATAAACTAAGTTACTGTTCATCTAGAAATTGAATTATAAGGAATAATTTTTCTGAACATTGAAAAGTGTTCCTTCAAACTTATGATTGATCATTATGTGGATAAAATGGTTTAGAAAGTTGTTTTAGAATGAATTTTGGAAGTGTGGAAAACTACTCATAAATTTCGAATTTTTTAAAATTGTCAGCAAAAATGGAAACTTTACCGTGTTACTGTTCACGACTACTACTAGGTGTTACTGTTCATTGAATCAACTTTGTCGTGTGGAGCGGCAACTTCAGCAGTCGTTTGTTTTTCCTTCAAAATTTGATTTTTCAAAGAGTTGTTGGTTTGAAGTCTTTCTTGGACAGCAACTTTGTCCAAATGTTGTCTTACAATTACATAATTACATTAGCTTTAAAAAATCGAATAAAACCTCATTCAATCCCCCCTTTTAAGTTTTTCAAAAGTCATCATTATATTTTAGTAAGCATTGGGTGCCATTAGGTGTTTCTTTTAATTATTGTTACAAATCCAAAATTTCCAAAAATATTTCATTTAATTATTGTTTTTTTTATTGTTCTCAAAATACCAAAACTTTCAAAACCTTTTCTGATTAATGATTTAATTTAAGAGTTAATAAATTTTTATGGATTCGATTCATATTATCTACATATGAATTATTATATTTAAATTTGAAAGTTGTACGATAGGTTTCGTCACTTGCTCATATTAGTATCTTGTCTCCGTACTCTCAAGAATAGTTCTCAAGCTTTCCACATTAATCCCCTACTTTAGTTGATTTATCTTTGTAATTAAGTTCTTCTTTTTCCCCTCAATAAATAAATCAATGGTTTACATATATTTATATAAATAATATTTTTCATTACTTTTTAATTAAAAACACAATCTCAAATAATTTATTGATTATATTTTATATTATTATCAAACTTTCAATTCCCTAACTCCAAAAAAAAGTTCTTATACAAACACAAAAAATTATATTATATTAAAAAAAACAAGAAACTTAATTCAAATTACAATCCAAATACACCATTAATTATTGTATACAAAACTATTTTCGTATAATAGACAACAAAACTATAATGTTATGTTTGAATTTTTAATGAAATTTTTTTATATTTTAATAAATTTTACTATTATTCTTTTTATATTTGAATTAATTTTTTATGTATTGTGAAACTATAACATTTGAAATAAAGATAACCATATCCATTTGGATTGATATAATTTGCCTTCCCCTCTCTCTCTATAAATACCTCTTATGTAGCAATTGGTGTGATTTGCAAAAGTCATTGTGGGCATGTTACTAGTGCCTTTGCAATGCTTGTTTAACATTCTAGTTATGTGGACTTTGTGGACGCAATGTCTCTTTTATATGCAGTGCCTATCAACATAGGTCTCGAGTGATTTTTAAAAGAGATTCTCAAAATGTGATCACTAAAATTCGTGCCTTCAATAATGACCTCTCCCCTTTAGATCATGTTTTATGAGTTATTCATAATCTTTTGTGTCTCTTTGACCTTTTCTTATATTCCTAGATTAGGAAATTTTGCTACTCATGAACTTGCTCATATTGGTATCTTGTCTCCATATTCTCAAGAATAGTTCTCAAACTTTCCACATTAATTTCAGCTACTTTAGTTGATTTATCTTTGTAATTAAATTCCTTTTTTCCCCTCAATAAATAAATAAATGGGTTCCATATATTTATATAAATAATATTTTCATTACTTTTTAATTAAAAACACAATCTCAAATAATTTATTAATTATATTTTATATTATTGTCAAATTTTCAATTTCCTAACTTCAAAAAAAAGTTCTTATACAAACACAAAAAATTATATTATATTTTAAAAAACAAGAAACTTAATTCAAATTACAATCCAAATACACCATTAATTATTGTATACAAAACTATTTTCGTATAATAGACAAAAAACTATAATATTAAGTTTGAATTTTTAATGACATTTTTTATATTTTAATAAATTTTACCATTATTATTTTTATATTTGAATTAATTTTTTATGTATAGTGGAACTATAACATTTGAAATAAAGATAATCATATCCATTTGGATTGATATAATTTTCCTTCCTCTCTCTCTCTCTCTCTCTATATATATATATATATATTCATTTTCTTTCCTTCTCATTTTTTGATAAATTAATAAACTAATGGATCATGCAATATGAATTATCTCAAGATGTGAAAGTTCTTGGAAAACTTTTCCTTCATTTTTACAATATGTATAAATTCATGAGATATATTTTTATATTTTTAAGATCTATTTCTTTTCAATGCAAGATTTGATAGAGAAGTAAACAAAAATAGTAATTAATCTACATTTTTAGAATACAAATAAATTTGTAAAAAAATAATCTAATGTTTTTAGAAGAAAATGTAGTATTCCTAAAAAAATGTACTATATCTATTAAAAAGGTATATATAATACATTGTACATATTTCTATATATACTTAAAATTATTTTCAAAAGATTAAATAGATAAAATGGTTATATTTATTTAGACATGTTAAAAACAAAGTATATTTCCATTTTTTACATTATCTTTATTATTAATATTAGTAGTAGTAACATTATATTTAATAATGGAATGTGTATTCTTTAAACTAAAGAATTATTTTTAAAATTTTAAATAAAAACATATTTATTTTTATAATTTTTCAAAATATAAACATTTAATTTTGAACTATATATAAATTGAAATATTAATTTTATATAAATCTTGCATCATATAAAATGTACCTAGACCAACCATACTTGGAAAAGTTATACTTTTTAAATATATTTCAAGAAAATTTTGATTTTTTATAATAAAAAATTGTAAAATATGTCCTCAAATTATTTATGATTATCTAATTATAACATTTATTTTTTATTTTATCTTTTCATATACTCAAGCTAGTTATGACTTACAATTTTAAAATTATACTTCTTTCGTCTGGATTAAATGTTCACATCTGACTTAGACTAAAAATTATGAAGAATCTTTAACTTTAAAAAAGTTATCACTTTATTCTTATTATTAATTAAGTTAGTAATGAAGACCAAGGGTCATAAATTCTTTAAATTAAAAAAATTATTAAAAATTCTTTAAATGAAAAATAAATTTATTTTAGTAAAATGAACATTCATATCTAAATATCTATATCTGAAAATATAAATATGATAATTCAATA
Source organism: Apocynum venetum (assembly GCA_019593545.1). Lineage (NCBI taxonomy): Eukaryota > Viridiplantae > Streptophyta > Magnoliopsida > Gentianales > Apocynaceae > Apocynum > Apocynum venetum. Next base: position 47,986 of record SRSM01000820.1, on the reverse strand, counting down.
TCTTACTGAAGAATTATCATTTATACTTTATTTTATCATATTACATCTGTCACTATTTTCAACTAACTTCTTATATAAATTTGTCATTTTCCTCCCGTTCTCTAGTCGGTAGGTATGTTCCGTGCCTCCATTGTAATAGTCAGACATCCATCCATAAAGACACTTTCCTGACCGGCCGAATACGATAGGTGGCCTGGTCCATCTAGATGTGCCAATTGAGAAAGCCCATTTTGAAAATGAAACCCAGAATAGCCCAAGATTTTTAAAGTTGGACATGTTTCTAGTTCTAGTGCAATCGAAATTCTAACTAACAGTGAATGGGCCCAAATTGCCACCACCTTAGGTCCAGTTTTTTTCCGCCATGCAATGAGGTTTGTTTTTTAAGTATATGACATTTTGTGTGAATGTAAAACTTGAATTATTTATTTTTTAATACATAGATGAGATTCCTTATACGAATCAAATTGCATTTACCTATGTGGCAAAAGTTAAATACTATTATTTACGAACATATTTTATTAATTTTATGATCAACAAATCCAAAAAATTAAAAAGTACTAACAATGTGATGATAAAGAAAATAGAAACGGAAACTAGAAGCAGAAATAAGTATGAACCTGGTGAGAACTATGAAGTATTTCGTGTTTCCAAGTATTTTCTTTTTCTCTTTTCTTCTTCTTCTAATCCAAAAAAGAAATGTATTTTTTTATTGACATACAATCTTAAACCATCTTAGGCAGTTTCTTGATCAAAATTTGTTTGTAATTGTGTTTTTTTTTTTTGCCTTATGTTTTAGACACTTCTGTGTATGCTTTCGTAATACTTTCCGTAATAATTATATTTTAAATCTGAAATTATTTATTTTAAATCATGTTAGTTTTAATAGATGATTTTACAAAAAAAGAGATTTAAAATAAAAATATTACAAGAAATGACGACCATATTATTATTACATATACATGAATGGGGAATATATTGGTTTGGACCCATTTTAGAAATTTCATATTGTTCGGGAATATTATAGTCAATTTCTATTATAATTTTATATCACACTACTCTAATACGTGAGAATGTATTTACTCTCCGATTATATAATAAGTGTCAATGTGGATGTTTAAATTCATTTGGATAAATTTAAAATGAATATTAATTCTCCAATATATTTATGATCCTTTTATAAATGATTTGGATATAAATAGTTTTAAATTCATTTGGATAAATTTAAAATGAATATTAATTCTCCAATATATTTATGATCCTCTTATAAATGATTTGGATATAAATAGTTTTTAAATATTCATGGACACTCATTTATACATATAATTATAATTATTTATAATTTTATTCATTAAGTTTCTTAGTGTAATTTTATTATCTACACTTATATTCAATCAATTTTTTTTTTATAGTTTTAGTACTAAAATAACTTCAAATAAAAATTATATATATTTTAATATTAAACATTTAATTCTAAAAATCATAAAATAAATATGTAAAAATTCAATTTAAATTGGAAAAGCCAAAATGTTGTGATCAATTCTTTTCTTTTCTTTTTTACTTTCCTTACTTTCTTTTATCTTTCTTTACGAAAATTAGTTTTTTTTCTCCTATATAACCTTATATGTAACAAGTACCATTGTTCTTTTATAATAATCATTTTCATAAGAATTCGAGAAGATGAACAATTTTACTTGACCTTATATATATAATAGGAGTAAACAAATAATTACAATAATTTTTCTTAATTTCTTTTAGAACAAAGTACAGAGAATAATTCTTTAACTGGAAAAGTCATTATTTGTTCTAATTATCTAAATCACTTAGAAAATCAAAGTAAAAATGAATTGTAAATAAATTTTAAAAATAAAAAATTTATCAAAATTGGTAAACAACATTAGTGAAAATAATCTTAGTTAATGTAAACTTTCCTGGTAAAATCTTTATTTGATCAAATTATCTAAAATATTTAGAAAATTAAAGTAAAAAAAAGAATTGTAAAGATATTTTAAAAAATAAACAAAATTAGTAAACAACTTATATGTGAAGTATATCTTGATAATTTTCACTTTAAAATAACTTTGTATTTTTCTTTTAAAAAATGAACTTTTTATATGAGGTATAGTTTTTTAATAGATAAACCTTAGATATATAGTTTGTTTCTTGTTTTTTCCTTTTTTTTGAAAGTCAATTTTATTTATTGAATGAGAAAGTCTCCCAAACTGAATAAATTTAAATGAACATCAATTTATTTAAGTCAAAACTATTTATGATCCAATTATAGATTATTTAAATGGTTTGGATCTAAATGGTTTATGGATATTCATGAACACACATTTATCCATATAATTTACAATTGTATTCAATTAATTTTCACATTGTCATTTATATTTTTTATACCCATATTCAAAAGAAATTACTGAGATTTTGAAAATAGATTATACAATTTATGCAAAATATAATTTCAATTTGTATACAATAGAAACATATATATATATATATATATATATATAGAAAAAATTTTAAAACGATAAATTAAATGGCAATAAAAGAAATTGAGAAATATGACCTCTTAGTAGAATTGTTTTCCTTAAATCTTTGATTTCCTTGATAAGTATTTGATAAAAGTGAAAAATAAAATAAAATTAATTTTTAGCCTTTGAATACAAAGAAAAACAATTCATAGATTTGCATAATCTTTGGAGTTGAATTATAAGTCAAGTTCACTCATTTGATCGTTGGGGTGACTACTAGTTACGGTGATCCTAGAGAGGTCAACACATTCAAAAAATTATTTTTTTCGAATATAGAAAATTAATATATGTTACAACATAAATTTAATTAGCAAATGTAAAAAAAAGTATATGTTTGTTATAAAAAAACTGAAATTACAATTAATAATAAATTAGTATATTTGATTAATGAAATTGACAAAGTGTTGACTTTTTAAATGGATGTTTATTGAATTTGATGGATATCCATTTAAATGGATGTCCATTTAAAACCATTTAAATTATATGAGTTAACAAAATCTATTTAATTATGGATGGTTTTGAATGTTTATTGATTTTACATCTATTTTGTCACCCCTATATAACAACACTTAAAATGTCTCACTTGGTACTAATTTGGCAAATTGTCATATTTGGTCCCTTAAATTTTTAGTTTTGGTGATATTGATACTTAATCAATTTTTTAGTTGATTAAAACCATTATCTTTATAAAATTGGCGCATTGAGTACTTTCGTCCAAATTGGACGTTAGTCAACTTGTTCAACGTTTCTAATTTGGCAAATTGACACATTTAGCTTCATAACTTTTTAGTTTTTGTGACATTGGTACCTAATCATTTTTTTAGTTGATTAAAACCATTATTTTTTTAAAATTGTTACATTAGTTACTTATGCCTAAATTGGACATCAATCAATTTGGTCAACATCTCTAATTTTTTTTAACTAAAATTTTCAAGGGCATTTTCATCATTTCAATTTAAATATTACCTGTGCCAATTGTGACAAAAATTTCCATTTGTCTGGTGACAAAAGTTTCCAATTGTGCCAATTGGCGGTTTTAAAATTTCTCACATCCAATACTAATAGTGATATTGAATTATTTGACCCTCTCATGTTGCCATCGTAACTGCTTTCATTCTTCCTCACCGTTTACACAAGCAGTGAAGCGATACTATCCTACATTATTGACTTTCTAAGCCAATTTCAAATTCATCCCCCATTGCCATAACAAAATATCTGGGATTTTTATTGCCCTTTTAATACCAAAATCAAACATCTCCACTCATTTTCATCTTATTATATATATATATATATATATTTATGTTCATTTTTTTCTATTGGCTCTTAAAATTCAACCTTATGATTTCATGTTCGAAGTATGTGAAAGCTTAATTATATTATTTTGACTGTGGAGTGTGTAAATAGTGATTTTTTGTCCCTACCAATTGACACAAATGATATTGAAATATAAATGACAAAAATGCCCTTGATTTCAAAAAAAATTAGATATGTTGACCAAGTAGATTGACGTCCAATTTAGATGGAAGTACCTAATGTGTCAATTTAAAAATATAAGGGTGTTAATCAACTAAAAAATATATGATGAAGTACCAATGTCACCAAAAATAAAAAGTTAAGGGACCAAATGTGTCAATTTGTCAAATTAGAGACATTGACCAAGTTGATTGATGTCCAATTTGAACGGAAGTACCTAATATGCCAATTTTTTTTTAAAAAGGATTTTAATCAACTAAAAAGAATGATTAAGTACGAGTGTCACCAAAATTAAACAGTTATGAGGCAAAATGTGCAATTTACCATCATAATTTTTGGATTTTAGGTGGAGTATTTTTCACCCACTTGTTTCCATCATTTACAGAGTGTAGTTTTGAGCAGAAGAAGCCATGATAGCCCCTACTCAGTTCTATGACTATTCTTATATAAAATAAATAAATAAATAAAAGGTTCTATGACTCTATTAATTACTTTGGGCACTTCGTGAATGTTGTTATTTGTTTTTTTTTTCTCCATTTTCTTTGCTTCTCTATGAGATTTTTGTAGTTATGAGAAACAAGTTTGCTCTATCTATTTTCAAATGATTTTTAAAATTAATGGAGAATCAATTTGGTGCATGCTTCATTTTTCATAGTTTAAGGCTATATTTGGCCAAGCATTTTACTTAAATTTTGTCAATTCCTATAAAATTATCTCAATAAATAATTGGTCAACTGGAGTGAGCCAAGCATAATCATACAAGTATTGCTATAATCACGTTCTTCATCAAAATTAACCAGAATCAGCCATCTCCAGTAACCCTATTCGATAACATTTTTTTTTGATAGAGTAAAAGTAACAAAAACTTACAACTACATTTAATGGACAACATAGACAATAAAGACAACATACCAAAATACAATTGGCATTGGAACATATTTCTTTGATAGTTTTCTTCATCTGTATCCATGACATTACCTTTTTTTTCTCTATCATTATATATCTTGAACCATAGAGTATCAATTCATACAATTTTACTCATTTGTATTTTAGGAATACTTCTGCACATCAATCTACAAGTTTGGAAGTTTTTAGATTCAATGTTTCACTTGTCAATTCAAAAACTTAGACACAACTAGATGGGGGCATTCTAAACTTTTATATCATGCATTTTCATAATTAGAGTATTTAATTGTAAGTTAATTTCATGGTTTTCTTTCTTACATGAAGTATTCTTCAAAATATTTAGTATCCAACATTCCTTCCAAAATGATTTCTCTACTATATTCCTCCAAATTTCCCACGTTTTGATAAATTTCATGTGATAACATTTTGCCCTTGTGCAAGGCGTAACACTTTGATCACTTTTGGCCATGTCTTGGTGGTTTTTTCTGTCAAAATTTTGCTTGGAAACAATACGAATGTCATCAACTTTGAAAACTACTCTTAGAGTTCAAAGGGACGTAGGAAAATATTTGATTTTGGAAAAAAAAGAAAAGAGAATGAAGGTCGTAGACTAAATGACAATGGAGAAAGGGTGGAAATATGGTGAATAGTGTGTGGATGAAAAAAGCCCTCTTCGTTTGATTGAATTTTATAAGTTTAAAAGAGGTTTCAAATTTATGTCAAAAAGGACACAATTAGCAACTCGAAAGTAGTTCTGAGATCAAAAAAATTAAAAATTAATGATTATGGACTCAATCCAACAACCCAAAAAAGTTTGGGGACAAAATTCGTCAATTTTCCTTGTTAGTCACATAAGGATCAATCCATATAAAAGAGCCTATAGTGCTATAACAACATGTGCTGGGTAGGGTAATGAATATTCATTACTAAGATTCTTTAAAATTGTGATGCATGCTTACATTAATTATTTCTACTTATAGTTTTGCTTTAGTTTCATCATAGATCCGACATAGAGCAACAAATATCATTTGTTGGATAAATATATAAAATATATTTAATAAATATAAATATATAAATTGTTTGATATTATAATTTAATTTTAAAAATAGTTTAAAAAATATTTTTTATGTGAATAAAGGTGACACATGTGTTGAGTATGAACTTAAAATTTGAATATAATAAAAATTTTATACGTAAAAAATATTTTGAAATATATTTTTATAGAAATAGAAAAAATAATTTTGAATTGGTGTTCAAATTTAGCCTATTAATAATTCTTATTAGAATACCCGAGCCCCTTCAAAAGAGCGAGCATGACTAATTTACTTTTCAAAATTTCACATAGTCTAAAATAATTACAAAATTTTATACAATAAATTTTTTAAAATTAATATCGGTAACTTACAATGTTTTTTATGAGAAAGCCATTGCATTAAAAATTTAAAATAAAAATAAAATACATAAATAAAATAATAAGTAAAAACTTATATCTCTAAGTAATAGAAACCTACTCTAATACAAATAAAATAAAAATACTACAAACAAAAAGTCTAATACTAATAGGTGTTTGTTGTTAGGGGAAGGGGAAGAGGTAGGGAGGGGGTTGGTTATTCCAAGAATGTTTCTTTTCTACTCTAAATATAGAATTAATAATATTACTTGAAGTCAACCTCTCCACATGTAATTATGGCCTTTGTAATGAATAAGGGTAAAAAAAACCAACTTAGCAAAAAGAAAAAAAAAGGTCCAAAAACCAAAATTAAACTGTACACCGACATATTAAAACTACTTTAGATATGATATAAGATGAGTATAATTTTCATTGAACATTTTACATTAAATAAAGTTTATTTTGTACTTTCTATAAAAAAAAATTTTAAAAAAAGTTTTTTTATGTTCATACTAGGATACGTCTAGGAGGGTTTCAATCACTATGCTTCTCTTCTTGTTTCCAGAATCCAAATAGAGTTACATCTTTTTGGGAATTCTTCCCTTTAAACTAGTAATAAAAAGAAGATTGGTTAGTACAATTTTAATCAATAACTAACGTTATGAAAATTAAATGTGTATGTAAAACAATATTTCCATTAAAAACTTTGTCTCAATGACAAGAAAAAGAAATGAAAAACCTTGATGGAGAGAGAGAGTCATGATGCAATAACACTGAGGGCTTTAGCATTATTGCACTTTGGTGGTGACCACCAACAGACATTATGTACTGCTCCTTTTCTGTTCAATTCAATCCAAAGGCAAACCCCATATGCCCCATTACCCTTAGGGTCCCCATCTCATGACATCTTTTTCTGCCTCCTCTAACCTCAACATTCTTAGCACATCTAACTTTCATTTTAATCTACCTAATCTAACCTTTTTCTTCAAAATGATATTTCAACCTAGTCCTAGATTAGAAAGAAAACCATGACATCTTGCAATGAGATTTGTATGTGAAAATGGCCATAATTTAGTTTGAATTTAAAGCCTAGTTCTAGATTGAATTAAGGGTCTCTCCACTCCCTCCCCCCCTTTGCAATTTAGGCTGGTCGAACACAAATAAAGGTGATATAGAAATTAGTCAACTATTAAAAATATTTTATCAAGTAACCAAAATTAAATTTGGGGTCTGTTTTTTTTAAATTTATTTTTGAGTAAATTTAGTGTAGTTTGTCTTTTTAATCAACCAAAATTTCTTTTCAATAAACATAACTCTATACTTTTTTTTGCATTAAGTACACAATCTTCTACAATTTCTTGCAAATATGTATGGAAGAGGCATTCTTGAGAAACCACTACTGCACAAGCATGCAATGCTCACTTACATAAAAATGTGTGTTAAAATTGACCATAAATGCAATGCTCATTTATTTCTTGGACCATTTCTTCTGCAACATTAAAACCATCAAAACAAGAATGAGCAGTCAACAATTTTTTTTTTTTTTACCATACTAAGACACCATGTAAATCTATTTATACGTGTCCTATATTTGTCACAATTATAATTTTTCTTCATTTGTTTTTTTGTCACACTTGAAAAATCTAGATAATATTAATTAGTGTTATATCTATACATTGAATTTAATAAGTTAATCATAATTAAAAAAAAGTCATAATTATGAAAGATATGATTCAAACACAAGATCTTTAAATTAAACATGATTATTAGAGACAAAAATTTGAAAAAAGAAAAGAAAAGAAAAGACGTTTACATAAATTTGAAAGTCTAAGTGAAAAATAATTAGTGTGAAAAAATTAAAGAAAAGATGAAAATAATATTTGATTAGGTAGATCAAACTTCTCCTGGAGCTTGTTCTAGCAACTTATGAGCTCATCTGGGAACTTATTATTCTTAAAGTACAATTTTTTTTTTTGGTTGTTGGTATAATAAACCTCATCTAAGGTAACTTAAATCTGAAGACATTTTAAACACAAAACAAACTAAAACACTTTTATTCGTAGAAGAAATTGAACTAAAAAACTACTTTGCCAAAACAAAACAAAAATGTCAGCTAAAGTGTCTTCTGCCTTCCTTTCTTTCCTTCATAGCAATCAGTCTTCACCTCTCTACTGCTCTCCAGTTCTCACTGTCTCTTCTTATTACAATATTACTGTCCCTTGCAAATCTCCTCTCTTTTCTTTTCTTCACTTCAGCTTTTTCCTCTCTCTCTCTCTAACCCCCCATGTTTGCTCAAACCCTAGATCTGTCCCCCTTCTAGGTAACCCCAACCACACACACTGAGACACAGAAAACACTCTTAACTCTTACTCTTTCTCTCTCTGTATTTATATTTATTTATTTATATATATATATATATATATATATAATTGTCATATTTTTATTAACTTTTTTTCTTTTGGGGTTTCTTGGTGGTGTCTGTTATTGCAGGTTTTCTTTTTTGATTATTATTATTTTTTCTTGGGAAGTGACAAAGAGAAAAGGGTGTGGGGTGGTAATAGTAGTAGACTGGGAGTGGGAAAGGGAGAGAGGGGGGATGAGTGGGACGTCTACGACGTCGGTGGTGACGGTGGCTGGGGTGGGGGAGATGGTGGGTGGTGGTGGTGGGTGTTATTATAGGCCGCCTTTCACGGCGGTGCAGTGGCAGGAGCTGGAACATCAAGCTATGATTTACAAGTATTTAATGGCTGGTCTTCCTGTACCTCCAGAACTTGTTGTCCCTATTCGCCGCAGTTTTGAAGCTCTTTCCTCTCGGTTCTTCCATCATCCTGCCTGTAGGTTTCCCTTTCATTTCCTATCTTTCGGCATATTTGTGTATTATAATGTGGGTTCTTCCACTTTTCTACTTAACTTGTTTGCTATAGTTCTTTTGCTTTTTTTTGTTTTTGTTTTTTTTAGCAACTGGAATTACATCCTACCTGGGATTCAGATTTCGTTGTTGGAGTTTTTTGAGCTTTTTGTCTTAGTTCCCTTTTAATGAGGATAATGGGGAGATCTCTTGATTTTTAATAGTTGGATATCAAGAGTTCACTAATTTGTCTTGCATTTAAGTAAAATCTTTATCAATAATGGTGTTGCAGAGTGTGAGAAAGGGAAATCAACTGCATCTGCTGCTCCCTATTGCTTGGCCAGTGGGGCCCGTCATGTATGAGGCCACTGTCCAACCAGTTGAGGGATGTGGCTCCACCATGTGGTTTGCAATAGAGATTGTTTTGGTTTCATCTTACTTTTTGGACAATTATATTCTTAAATAGCAGTAATTGTTAGTTGGCAGATTATGTACTTCTTGAGTCATGTTATTGATTGGGTTTACAATATGAAATTAAAAGATTTCCCTTTTAGTATGACGATTGATATGAGGTAAGCAAGATTTAAAGCAACTACAGGCTGTGTGCTTGAATTTCCTATATGAGCATCAGCAATCAACTTTTGTGTAGTGTTTTGCTTTCTTTGCGACTCTATGTCGCTAAGTTATGTAGATGATGTCTGAGGTTTCAATTTAGATGTAAAATTTTCTTTTCTTTCTGAGAAGTATTTAATGCAGCCCTGAGTCTATCTTGCTGTAATTTTGCTCAAATCTTGCTACTTTGTATGTTAAGCACTGTGATATTTCATTCTGGAATCTTAACTTTGCATTGTTGTATGCAGTGGGTTATTGCTCCTACTATGGGAAGAAATTTGACCCTGAGCCAGGTAGGTGCAGGAGGACAGATGGAAAGAAATGGAGATGTTCTAAAGATGCTTATCCTGACTCCAAGTACTGTGAGCGGCACATGCACCGGGGCCGCAACCGTTCAAGAAAGCCTGTGGAATCTCATACTGCTTCGCAGTCCATATCAACTGCGATGTCACACATTGCTACTGGCAGCAGCAGTAGCAGTGGAGTCTTCCAGAGTAGTGGCAGTGGAAGCTTCCAGCATATGCCTGTATATTCTGTCACTAACTCTGAGAGTCTGTATTCAGGAAGCAGTGCAACGAAATTGCAGATTGAGCCTGTCTCATACGGAAATGAAAGCAAAGAGTATAGGTAATTTAGTGCTGCCTTTCTGTGAAAATCTAATTTATTACCTGGTGGTTATATTATAGTTTATGGCATGCTGTAATTGTGTTACATTGATTGCAAAAGTGAGTCCTTGGCATGCTAATCTCCAAAATAAGGAGCCACTTTTTGCTATTTTTAAACCAATATTGATCTTTGGGTGGAGTAGAGTGCAACTTCTGGCTGCATAGCAACTGTTGATGTTATCTTTCTTTTCTTTTTTGTTTACCTGGGAATGAGTACTTGGAAGCATGGACTTGAAAGTGTGCTTTTTTGTTTTTTTGGGGTGGGGGAATGAGGTGGAGCAGGTTGTTTGGGGGTCACAGGTTTCGCTGTACTCCCATTTGTTTATGTTTGTCATGCTGCCTCCATTAATCAAATTACTGGAGTTGGATAAAGAGTTTACACTAGTTTTCCTTTCTTTGTTGGGAGGGGGGGGGGGTTTCCACTTGGTACTCTAGCAATCTAGTTCTAAGTTGGAGGAAAAGCCGTGGGTATTCTTGAGTTATCCTTGTATTGATATCTCTACTTAAATAAGAGATGTGCTTTTCTGCTTCAGAGTGGGAATTATTGAATAAGAACAGAGCTGTGAGTTGAGTTGCATCATGCATGGATTTCTAATGTGGCAAAGTTTCTAGCTGATGGTTTATTTTCTATATGCCAATAGTCTTGGAATATAGGGTCTCATAGAGATCAAGTCAGCAGCATTTAGCTTGTCATTCACCAATAACAAAGTCTAGAATGAGAAATTGCGGAAGGCACTAACTACTTTTTAGTCTCATCATCACCAGTAAGATATCATCTCGCCATTAAGGTTTAGGGCAGCAGTTTCAACAAATCTTTAGCAGCATTGCTACAATTGTTGGACATGAAAAACGCTGGAGACAGGATTTCATTGCAATGACAATGATCATTATATTTAGCTTGTATATATTTCTGGTGACGAATATGTACTTTAGGCAGAATGACTATGGGTTTTGGTGATCAAGTTTTTTATGCTGCTATGGGTTTTGGTACTGAGTGAGTAGCGTGAAATCCAAATGGACCAAAATTACTTTACTGAAATCCAAACCTTGTGCCTGAATGTGATTCAGAGGTAGCCGAGCAGTGGTTTTACATGTTTACAGAGAATTAATACCGTGACAAGGTGTGCAAATACCTTAACAAACACTAAGATGTGCCAGTCATGGAAATTAATATTTGATTAAGTTAATTTTATATTGTTCTGTAGATACTACTTTCTAGTGGATGCCGTAAGAAAAGAGTTACTCGTAGTTGGACTGGGGGGTTGCATTGTCTATCTGCAACTATTCCTAATCTGTTTGAAGTCTCAAAGTCTGTCATGTCAAAACTTTGATAAGGTTAAAGTGCCTTGGACTTGAGGTTGTTATAAGACATCTGACTTAGTTCGCAATTTCTTCAATTAAGGGATAAAGTTTTAAATAAACATGTGCTCCAAATGAGGTTTATCATTCCTTAAATAATGAATATAGATCCTTAGGAGGTCTTTAGGCTGGTGATCCATGGGAGGGCAACTTTTCTGCTGTTCATGATTTACAATATCTCTCTAGTGCTAATTTCTTTCCATGGCTCTAGCCCTGCCCTCTGTAAGTCGGACTTCACATATTCATAAAGAAAGCAATATTAGATGGAGAATGATGTCTTCTAGTTTGATGTGTGGGGATTCAAAACTCAGTTGGTGGTCTGACAGGGGTAACAATTATCGGATGATTTTTATTCCTTCATCAATCAAGATAGGATAAAACAATGTTCATTCTAAAGATTCTAGGAATGCATATGGTCTTGTAAGGTTATTGCAATTTTACTCATTTTATATGCAATCATGGTAATCAGTTACCAAATCTTGCAACTTGGATGCCCATGCCCTAGTGGTATTACATGCGAAACTGTAAAGGAACTTAGGGTTGACAAGAGTTGGATATTGCTCAGACTCTATGTTAGCAGCCTATGACCTCATTGAAGTACTTCAGAAGGGAAGATGGCAAGAAAACTTCATATAGATTGATGTCTTTTGATAGGCATTTTGCACAGGGGTGGCTGGTGGGGGACATGCTGCTCAATAAAATCCTATTTTTTGTGTTCTGGGAGACAAAATTGAATTAAGCAAACAGTTATTACTGGCTAGATGGCTAATTCTGGAGTTTTTCTTTTCAGGTATATCCATGGACTGCCTACTGATGCAGATGCTCAAAATTTCTCTCCAGAAGCTTCCGGAAGTGTAGGAAGCCTGGGGATGGTTTCTAATGTAAGCAACACATGGCGGCTACTTCCATCTCAAGTTTCCTCAAGCTCCTTACTGAAATCAAAAAATGATGCCCAACTGCTAGGGCAGTCCTCTGAATTGCACATGGCTCAAGGCTTCAATCCCATGATGGATTCTACAATGTCAAAGCAGAAGCAACAGCATTGCTTTTTTGGTGGTGAGGTTGGTTCACCAGGGACAGTGAAGCAAGAGCAGCATTCTATGCGTCCTTTCTTTGATGAGTGGCCTACTACTAAAGAATCATGGTCCAACCTTGATGGTGGCGGATCAGATAAGAACGCATTCTCGACGACTCAGCTCTCGATCTCCATTCCAATGGCACCGTCAGAATTCTCTGCAAGAAGAGCTTGTTCTTCAGAGGGTGAGTCCAAATGTCCTAATTAACCGAATTCTCATCTGATGGGCACCGTAGTTGTTTCCGTATGGCAAAAATTTAAGAAAAACCAATTGCAAATCACTTTCTATTTTTGTTTCTCTGCAGATACTTGAGGATGCTGTCTGTGGGAATAACGACTCCAAGCAACTGATGATGCTGTTTGCTTCTGATCATTGTACTTTTATGAACAGCTAAATACTATTGTTGTTTGGCTTTGATGGTGTCTTTTTTTTCTTTTTCTGTTTTTTTTCTTTTGGGGGGGGGGGGATGGTGGTGGTGTTACAATAGTAGATTTGATGTCCATGTTAAGTGCAAACTCAGCATCAAATTTCAGCAGAATAAATGAGCTGAATGCTTTCTAATGTTTTCCTGCCATTCTATTCATTCCTTCATAAACAATGGTTTGCATAATGCTCATTTAGTGAAAAAATTGCTACAAAAAAAAAAGAAAAAAAAGAACAAGCATTTCAATTTTATAAATAAATGTGATTTTTTATAAAAATATGGCTGTTTTACTTCAAATTTTACAAAATAACCTTTTAAATTTAAGGGTTCATATACAGATTGGTCTACGCTGTTAACTTATTGCCAAAAGCTTTTGTTAATCTTCGTACGAAATCATAAGGATATTCAATTTTGCACAGGAGAAGTAGTTTTTATTTTGATTGTCTCAGCTGTCGAAGAAGTTTCCTTCTAATTTTTCAAGGTCTCATCAGATACTATTATATTCATTTGAGATTATCCTAAAATTATTTTTGTTTGTCGTAAAACCTTTTTCAATCTTAAAAAACAATTTGGCACGAACAAAGTTTCAAGAAAAATGTTACCGAATGTGAATATGTTCTAGGGACTAGGATAAAAAATAATTTTAAAATGAAAAAAGGGTCCTTCAAGTAATTAAATGACTAAATCTTGGAGTTGCAAACCCAATGATATCAGCTATAAAGTGTTGTTGGTATTTTACACTTTTGGGTTTCATTAGATCATCTCTATCTTATTTCTAAGAGTTTCATTTTTTTCCCCTACTTTCAGTGGCTCCATTATTCACGTTATTTCTCCATTTTTTTTAAAAAAGAAATTCTCTACTATAATCATATAGCTAATGGCTATAATCATGTATTACATTAATAATAATAATAATAATAAAATGGTCAGTGGAACATCATACATGTTAGTGAGACTTTTCAAAATAAGCAGTTATAATTATTTTTTAAAATAAAAATTAAATTAAAATATTTTAAAATTAAATTATGACTAGCTTCTAGTTTTTTCTTGGGATTTAATGGAGTGAAATTAATCAGATTTATTTAGCTGGGCCCAACAGTATCGGTTGTATCCTAATACTACAAAAGAAGCCCGATTGAATAGATAATGCTCCCGCCTCCATCCATCTATGCTTTATCTCGGGCCAAAAATAATGGTGAAATCTGCCCCATCACCGCTGCGATTTTTGTATTACTTTCACTTATCCATTTCAAGTTTTTCTTACGACTGTTCATTACTTTGCTGGTGCTTTTCGTCCCAACTTCTCAAATCTTCCACCCGATGCTACAGTAAAATTCTGAATCTTTTCAATTTTGATTTTTGGCATCTGATTTTAGTTAATGATTTTAGCAGGAGGTATAGTTTCTTAAAGTATGTCTGTCCCATTTTTGTTTTTCAATTTTTTTCTCCTAGAATGTAGTTGCTTTTAGAGAAACTGAGCCACAGTTTTGCAGTAAAGAAAGAATTAATTGAGTTTTGAGGTGAAGGCAGCACAATCTTCGTTCTTTTTTTCCTCTTCATTCTGTTGTTTAAATTTTTTCATGCTAGAGTTTTGTTCTTTTCTTGGATGTAATTTGTTTCGGAGAAACCGCAGCCACATTTTTCTTAACGAAATAATTTAATTGGGGTTTTGAAATGAAAACTGCAGTTTTCTTCTGTTTTTTTTGGATCCTTTAAGGATTTTTCAAGTTTTTCTCATCTGAGCTAATGGCTATAGTTATGGCATTTAAGAAGACTTGTATTGTAAATGCAGGTAAGAATGATCATCAAGGGGCTGTTTAGGAGATACAAAAGATGGAACCCGGTGCATCCAACATCCGGAGCCTTTTGGGGCATGGGGATAGGCATTGGTTGTGGTGTTGGATGGGGTCCTGGATTTGGACCTGAGGTGGTCGGTTATGTTGGTGCTGGCTGTGGTGCTGGATTTAATGTTGGCTTCACTTTTCTAGGTTTTGGAATTGGTCTTCCGGCTAATTATGTCTATACACTTCCTTGCAAGGGTACCCTCCCTGCATCTTTTCTTTTTAATGAAAGTATGCATCACTGCAGGCTCTGGAAAGCTTTAAGTGAATGTGAATTTTAATCAAACATACTTATTGATTTGTATAAGTAGAGTGGCTTTATAAAACTTCTAGATGAAAGGCCTTGACGAGTTATTAAATGTGGATGCTTGTTCTCACCTTATTCTTTTTATTTATATGCTTAATCCAAAATCTGTTTGGGATTATTTTGATGTGTGCATTAGTCTCATTTGTTCTTCATTATGGTTTCGAGTTACAACTTTGTTTACTGTTTTAGTTGATGTTAGTATTTTATTTCCCTTTTGTAGCTCTTTCGGCAACCAGGAATAGTGCTGTAGAGATTGCTCAATCCAACAGTCTACTTGACATGAGGAATATTGCTTCAGATGGTTGGTCCAACTTCAGACCACGAATCTCTGGCTTACAACAAGAAGCCTATGGAAAATTTCGAATCTTCAAGACTTGGAATCCTTTGGAGAAGAGGATAGATATGTCTAATATGAGAAATGCAATTTTCTCCAGTACCAAACCTGTTATTGATCAGTTTGAAAGAATACAATGTCACTTATTCAGTCACCATAAGGGTATGTTTGAATTCTCAACTTGTGAGTTCATGTTTAATATCTATGATTGCTGTTTATCTTTTATTTCAATGTCTATTAATCTACTGGTTTGCTCTTTGTCCTCGTGACCCATATTCTCCCTGTCACACTGAGTCCACTTCACTTTTACTTGTTCTGTGAGGTTCTATGTGACTATTTCTTTGTCTAGCCTTGATTTAGCATGTCAAAAATAGCTTATGAGTCCAAGAAATGGATTCTAGTAATCTAATTATTCTGTTTCTGATTCAAATCTATCAAGGTCTGAATATGAAGTCCATTTTACAATAGGGAAATTAAAATATGTGTCAAGAGTCTATTTTATTTGATCATTTACTTTTTGGAAGGATGAGACACTCTTCCTTGTATGATAGCAAAAATCTTCACAATTCTGGTTGCTTTTGGTATGGGACTGGAAGTGAAGGGCTTTCCTTGAGTGAAACAAAATTATAAGGTAATGAAAGTGGGAGAAGCATACAAGGGAAGGTATATTGCCATTAAATAGAGGACTTAACCAAGATAGATTAATCTCAGGGAACTTAGTGCCAAAGCTGGGTCCCTGAATGTGATGGAGATTATGTTCCTTTGTGACAATCTCCTTTTTCATGATATAGGGATCAACTTAGTCTATGCCTTAAAATTACAGACTCTGGACATGTACTCCATCTAGGTCATAGGAACAGAAACATTCAACTTGTCTGTTTGTGTGTCCTTTAGGCCTGTGACTTAGAGTACTGTAGTAATCTCTTCATTACTAGATAGTGCCAGGGCCTTGGACATACTAATCTTGAGGATGCTGAAGGCTCAGTGGAGAAACCATATTTTGTTGAGTTAGCTTTTAGGTAGGACAATTAAGAAAGAAATGCTCCATCTAATGGAGTGAGTAGTAGGATTTTCTTTTTGGATGCTCAACTCATATTCCCTGAACCTCATACTGTGTCAATGAATGGTATTTGATAAAATACATACCATTCTTCATACTATACCCGACAAATTCAGAGGTGTAGCTGCAATAGCACAGCTACCTGGTATGATGGAAATTTCAAGTGAGACAATAATGATACAAGGAAATTATTTTGGCTTCTTTTTATTTGCTTTTGCTTTTCAGGAACTGTTCAATAGAAAGAAAGAATATTGACAATAATTGTTTTAAGAGTTATGAACAGCAAAAACAGTTCTGGAAGTACCTTTAGTGGTGTGATCTTCAGGGAACAATTTCCCTACCCCCCAGTCCACATTATGAGGTCAATATACGGGAAAGACAGATATAATGACACCACAGAAATGCTTTTTCACTTGGACAAAGACAAAATTCTTTATTATAAGCAAAATGAATCTTTAATAAAGGGATAAAGAGACTAACCAAATAGGAGAAGATTCTTAGACAAAGGCTTGTTCTTTCTTTGAAAGAAGAACATTGTTCTTTCTAGATAAAGGTCACCAGATTTTTTTAGAGAAAAAAAGGCAATCTGTTGTATATTTGTTGGTTATGACAACCAACAAAAGGGATGGAGATGCTGTGACCCATCCACCGACAAATGCTATATATCAAGAAATTTAGTATTTGATGAAGCATCATTATGGTGGGTCCCTCAATTGATGTTACCGCCAGAGTCGGAAGAAGTAAAGAAAAATGTTGAAGAGAAAATGAAAGAAGGTTGCAAAGAAATTTCTTCTAAACAAGAAAAGGAAATTAACAATTATTGTATCCTGTACGAGAAAGGAAAAGAGTGTTAAGTTGAAAGGAGACTCTGATTCTAACCGTGACTATGCCTAAGATCATGATACAAGGAGATCAACAACTGGATCCATGTTTAATCTTGGATTGGATGTGTATTGTGGTACAACAAGAGGCAACCTACGGCATCGCTTTCTACAATTAAAGAAGAATATAGAGCTGCTATGATGGCCATTCAAGAAGGTGCGTGGTTGGTACAGTTGTTGAAAGATTTGTGTGGATGGTCCAGTGCTCTTAAATTTGTGACAACTTGTTAGCCATACTATTGGTCAAAATCCAATTTTTCATGCCCGAACGAAGCAAGTTGAAGTTCATTATCACTTCATATGTGAGAAGGTCTTGCAAGGAGATATTGACATGAAACTAATAAAGACAAATGACGAAGTGACTGCCATATTCACTAAGGGAATACAATCAAATAATTATGTCAGATTTGTTCAATGATTGGGCATGACTTCAAATATCTCGACATGCTTATTTGCTTGTTGACCCTTAGTGAATATGTTGGCCACTCGGTTGTTTGTCTTAATTGGTTTCATGCCAATAGTTACTCCATCCATTCTAGAATTAAATGACCACTTGCTTAAAATAAA
The DNA here is from genome assembly GCA_019593545.1 of Apocynum venetum. Taxonomy (NCBI): domain Eukaryota; kingdom Viridiplantae; phylum Streptophyta; class Magnoliopsida; order Gentianales; family Apocynaceae; genus Apocynum; species Apocynum venetum. Next base: position 29,712 of record SRSM01000820.1, on the reverse strand, counting down.
TATAATTTTCATCAAAAGTTCTACCAACAATACCCTTAATTAAAGGGATTTATGTTCCTCTAACTAATGATCCCACTATTAGCTATATTAATGATAAGGATATAGTAACGTTAATAAAATCAAAGACTTTTATTAATTTTTGTATTAAGTCAAATGTGGACATTCAATTCTAGACGGAGGGGTATTATATTTTACAATTGGCACTTGGTCTTCTTTTTAGTAACAGCCAAAGAGATGAGTTTATGTTCCAGTCTTATTTTAGGATCTGGCTCTAGACATCAAAATGGTCTTCCTTTGTTTTTGGTTAAAATGCTATTGTTAAAGCAAACTGACATGATGCAGAATATATTGATTTCTTGTTCTAGTGTTGTTTGTGACTTATTACTCGTGAGTAATTAAAATACAACTTAGCATTCTGATAACAATACATGTTTAAATTTAGACCTGCGGTGATGATTTAGTGCTGTTAGTTTTTCTTTGTTGATAATAACTTATTTAGAAAAAGTTGCTCGTATTTTTGCCAGGGCACTGAAAGTGGCAATTCAAGAATATTACACATTTGATGCTTTAACTTTTATGATCTTAATTTTGAGTGGGAAGCTCAGAGGCTTCTGGAAGATGCATCTGGCAGATTTTGAGCCTGGGAAATGACAGTGAAAAACATATATTTTCTAATTTAGAACTTTTATGATGATCAGAGACACAAACGCACTTGACAAATGACATTGAAAAGATTACTCTTAAGTTCAAAAGGTTTTCGAGTGTAATACTTCATGAAGATACATGTAAGAGCCTTTATTTGCTAGGCCTCATAGACCTATCTGCTCAAACTCCTTGAGTTTTTTATTTCCCTGTAATATCAATTATCTGGGTGTATGCTTGATCTTTTGATGCTTTCCTGGTCCTGAAATGTTTTCCAATTATGATAGTATTGAGTTTTTATATGCAAGAAAACATCTAAATTTTACCTATGCAGCAAATCTTGAGACTGAAATACCTGTGAAGCTACTCTTGATACTTAACAATAATAGTTTATGATGATATTTTCTTTTTTAATTCTTCATTTGCTTTGTAATATGGAGCTATTAGATTTATACTTCAGTTTTTATTTGTTGCAAAGCTGAAATTTTTTCTTCCATTAGGAGTTAAATATGAAAATTAGAGTTTCCTGGTCTTGCAGGATCATCAAAGTAAAAGCCATGGTGGACCTTTGGGATGTAATCAATTTCTTCGTGAGTATATTAATTCTCAGTTTTATTTAACTTGTTTTCCATAGAGAACTATGTTTTGCCAACACTTTTCTTTGCATTTAGTAAGAGTTATTGGACCAATTGGCCCCTAGAGTTGGTTCCATTGTCAATTAGGTTCCTAGTGTTTTAATTGAAAATTATAGGACCTCAACCTTTCAATTTTTGAACAATTGGGCATTTTGACCAGAATCAAATCAAATTCTGGCCAGGTCAAGATACTATTCTAAACCTAATTTCATATATTTCTTTTTATTTTTTTCTTCTCTCTTCCTTCTCTCTTTCCCCTCTTCATGCTGCGTCTTTTACTTTGGCTGGCAGCTGCCGCCTCTTCTTCTCATCACTACCGCCCACCACCGATGGTCTGTTTTCCCATTTCTGGACACACTCCCATTAGCTAAGAGTCCCGACACCATTGTTGCTTGATTTGCTAGGAGGGGTGCCGCTGTGCATGTTGGCAAACAACCTTTTTATCATAATTGCTTGTCACTTTCTTCACACCAGTAATTGTGTATATCTCATACGAGGTTTTCTCTTCGGTTGCTGTTTCTTTGCATTGAGATTTTCTACTCTCTCATTCAGATCAGATATCTAAAATTGCAAGTCAAAATTAAGAGAGCTGAAAGCTGATGGAAGATTGAAAAGAGCCTATTCCAGTTATTCTAAAAAAGCAATCTAAAAGCAATTGGGATGATGAAGATGAAGATGCAAATGAGAATGATGTCAAGGAATTGTGGGAGTTAAGGATGAGCCTGCTCCAGCACGGCCGCACCCAAAGCAGAACCTCCTGCTGTAAAGGCACCAAAGAAGCCAACTGCAAAAGCAATTAGTCAGAATGAAAAAAAGGGTAGAGCTGCTGAAGTTACAAAGGAGGAGTTTCTAGATCCGGTAGCTGAAAAACTTCGTCAGCAATGCCTGGTAGAAGAAGCTGATTATAAGTTCACTGCTGACTTATATTAAAAAAGATCCGATGAGAAGAGCCTTGATAATTTTATCCCAAAGTCTAGAGGTGACTTTCTAGAATACGCAGAACTCATTTCACACAAGCTGCGGGCTTATGAGAAAATCTATCATTATATTAGGCTGCTTAAGGCTGTAATGAGATTGTCAATGACTTTGTTGAAAGGAGCATATGCAAAGGAGGTAGCTTCTTCGATCACAACAATTGCAATTGAAAAGATAAAGGCCGGAAAAGAATCAAATGTTGGGTAGTTTGAGGCATCAAGAAGCATTGCAACAGCGAGAAAGAAACAAACTGGGAATTTCTTTAGAACTATTGTAGAGCTGACTTCTTTGAGTATTGACTCAATGAATCTTGTTCAAGAACATCTTGAAATAATGAACCTTTTCTTGAATGATTTTCTCAATGAAATTATTTTGAAAATTTTAAGAAATGATTTTAAGATGTTATATAATTTAGGTATTTGAAATTATAGTTCAGAAAATCTTGATAATTCATTTTTCAAAACTCTGAGCTTTTATAGAGTTATTACAAAGGTCGTTCGAACCATTGTTTGCAAGTTTAATAAAATGGTCACTAAATACCTTTTGGATAATCCATTTTAGTCGTCCGGACAATGATTTGGTAAATTGTAAGCTTTGTTCAAGTCGATTGCATATAATGTTAGGTTGTCCAAACTATAATAGAGATAAACTTCTTGTTTTAGACAACTTGTAAGTTTTGTTCTCTTATATCACATGTAAAGTTAGGTCGTTCAAAATTATAAAAGAGACATAGTTCTTATTTTAGACAACTATTTTAGACAACTTGTGGATGATGCCTAAAGAAATTTTAGGTAATCAAAGCAACATCATTTGTGCATCATTAATCCTTAAATACACAAGTAATATTACTAAACAACCATACAAGTTACGACATTAATTTTATATAAGTTTATAAAACATTTTAGCATAGAAATTAAGTACGCTTTAAAGAAGCCCTTTTCAAAACTAAATATAGAAAAAAGTTGATTAAGATCTTTAAAAAATGCTTTAAGTTCAAAAAGCAATTTACATAGGTCAATTCTCAATCAAGATGAATTAAAGGTATACGAGAAATAATGAAATCTAAAAACTATACCTCTAATTCTATCTAATCTAAAAAATGTTTGTTTTCAACTTTGATTCAGAATAAATATCCTTAAATATTTGAAACTTTGATCTTGCATGGATTATACAATTGAATCCTAAAAATGTTATCACTTATACAAATATAAACTATTAGTCCTTATCAATATTTGTCATTAATCAAAATTAAGATATTAAAAGCTTTAGGACTTTCAACAAAAAGTAGTAATTAGGGGTAAATGTGGAAAAAAAAATTAAATATGAGATTTATATAGAAAGTGGAATATATTTTTGGGATGACTAATAATGAAATAGTGAGTCTATCCTTGTGAGACGGAGGAAGTATTTCTTTTCAGTATTTTACCTTATTTTTCTTCTACAAACCTTAATATTGTATCTCCTTGTTGTCTTTTAGTTATTTTTTTAGACATATCCGCATGTTTTCTTGGTGACCTACATATTTTTTAGACATATCTACATGGTTCTTTTTGAAAATCTTGTTTACTTATATCAACTATAGTCGTTTCTCATCCGTTTGCCTTCCACTTAGGCTATAATCCCCGACCCTCATTAGGGGGATTTTGATTAATTCTCTAACTCTTATAAGAGCATAATTTAATCTTGATTGAATAGAAGGATTTTAATTGGTTATTTTAGTTAATTAGGGGATTATAATTGATTTTCCCTAGTTATTTATGAATTAAAGATTTCTTTGATTGTTTGGAATTATTACGGAGGGTTAGAATATGTTATCACCTTAATTGTGAATTGAATTATCCTATCACTCAATTAAGGAAAGTATAATATTTCATTAGCCATTAGGCAATTTGATCAGTTGATTTCCCAAAGTGAATAATGATTATTTAGGTAGTTTTTGTTATGAGTATTATTATATTTTAGTAAATATTAGTACATATGGGAGTTACCTTTTTAGAGGGAATTAAGAAGCCTTAATTATATTTCTTAAGTTACGTTTATTTTTCCTTCTTGATCTAATAAGAGAAAGGCATAGAGTTGTAAGTTAAGGGCAATCAACAAAGGAGAAGGGTGAATGTTTCTTTGAAGGTTACAATTCAAGATTGGTGTTGTAAGTCCAGGGCAATCAACAAAGGAGAAGGGTGAAGGTTTCATTGAAGCTTACAATTCAAGATTGGTGTTTGCATTTTTATTGGTTGAGAAGTTTTGATCTTTGCTTAAATTTTGGATACTGGTGACTAATCAAAATGTTCTTATTTTATTAAAGATTCTTATTTTTCTATGAACTATCAGAATTATACGAATATTTTATAATTGATTTGATGTTATATAGGATTGAATATTGTCTTCTACCAACATTATAAGAAGAGAGTTAAGATTATTGTGTTTCATGAAAAGAAAATATCTAATGCCTTCCTTGCTATTATATATATTATGAAATTAATATATCTTAAAGTTAGAATCTATTTAGTTAATATTGTGGATAATGGATCCACATCTCATATGAATAAAAGTTTCTCCTCAAATGATTAGCGTTACTCCAACAAAATTATGCATTGTATACTATTTAGTTTCTATGTCAATTTTTCTGCACTATTTTTATGTTAAATGCACTGATTCTCCATCAAATTTTCTACACATTTTTTTTCTGTTCAAACCTCTGTACAACTTTACTGCTCCATTGTACACTATTTTTTTTTACTGTCAATTTTCTACAATCTGTACAGTTTAAATTTCTGCACTATTTTTTTATACAAATTCTGCACTAAATTTTCAATTAAGTTTTTTCTGATTAGTTGCATGCACCGCTTATAACCTAATTTTATGCACAACTTTATGTATTGTTTTCCTTCAAATCTTCAAAACAAATTTTTCTGCACAGTTTCATTATAGAATTTCTGCACTGTTTTCTAGTACTAATCTTCATCACCAATTTACATATCATTTTGCATTGTTTTATTATCCATACATCTGCACTTTTTGATGAATATGACTTTATTCAAAATTTTGAAATGGTCTAATTAAACTATTTAATTCTTTAACAAATAGAAAATATTCTTATTGGTTCTTAAAAATGCATGAAGATGATCATTAAGATTAGTAAAAAAAAAAAATGTTAGTGATGCATAAGTTTTTCCGCTTTCATTGGTTCAAGATCTTTTGATAAATTTAATCACACTATATTTTTTGAACTAAATAGATTTGCATTTTGATTTGATATGTTCTCAATAATTTTTCTGACTTTTGACTCAAGTGCAAACATACTCACTAAAATTTTGTGTCTGGTCACCCTAGCGGAATAAACAGCTAGAATTGAATTCAACTAATTGTACGATAAGTTTTTGTGTCACTTGAGCCTTGCCCGATACATAGTAACTGTTTTATTAGGTTATTTATCTGATTTTTTGTCTTTTAATTTATATAATTAATTATTGAAATAAAATATTTGTTTTAATATGTCAGATGCCTGAACTTCAGTTTGTTGGACTGTCTGATTGAAGTTATCTATAAGAGTTAGTTCATTTCCTCTTTCATATTGACACATTTGTATGATAATTTATCTATTTTTATAATTTATTTTTTAAAAAACGCATTAGTTGTTTTTGTTATCTCATTGTTTTAGAGTTTAATATTGTTTTTGACAACTTTGGAAAATTTCTTGTATTTAGACAAATATTCCAATTTTAAGAGGGTTAGAACTTATACATTATATCATATAAATTATGTCGTATCACGTTTTAAATTCAGATTTGAATCCTAAATTTGACTCGAGATCAACGTGTGATATTGGCGGTTTGAGAAGTCATTAATACATTAATAATTTCTTAATTATTGTTTACGAATCGAGGTAAATATTAGGTCCTTACGAAGATTTTTGGGGATATATAGAGGAGGATGACAGGGATGCTTGTATTGTTTTATCTTTATTTTTTTCCCTCTTGGGATTATGGGATAAATTATTTTCTCTATTATCATAAATTTTTAATGTAATTTTCTCTATTATCATAAATTTTTAACGTAATTTTCTCTATTTCTAATAATGAATTTACATTTACTCAAAAAAAACAAGAACCTTTGATATAAATTTGCATAATCTTGAAATATTTAAATTAGTAATGACTAGTTGTCTTGTTTCCATCGCCTCATCAAGAAGAATCAACGGCCAAATTGGATTTAACGTACACGGAGCTAGTTTCTTTGTTTTGTGTTTGGCACGCTATATTGGCAAAATTGTGTTTGGATTCTTTATCATGTTTTTGGTTCTTTTCTCCGTTTACGCGTGCTGTGTTTACTATTTAAAACGTAGGTAAACAAAAGAAGACAGAACGCCCACTTTGGGCAAGTAGCATCCCATTTGGGCGAAAGAGTTGGGAACTCTTTAAGCTAATATAGTTGAAAATGAACTATTAAAAGGGGACCTCACTATTTATCAAATGAATGACATGCGATATTTGTGCAAGGTTGATAGATGATCCAAGTAATATGGTCACGAATTTTTTTTCTTTCCTTTTAAAAAAAAAACTTAATTGAATTAGTCGATAAATAAGTAAAATTTTCTAATATATATTTAGATGTAAACTTTTGAATTGTTACATTTTTTTAAAGGAAAAACTATTATGTATTAGAGTATCTTTAATAATATTGTCAATGCCAAGTAAAAATCATATCACATAAATAAATTTGACAATATAATTAATTTTTTCAGCATAAAGTCTTAGAAGACTTATACGATGATTTGATAAGAATTTTTATTAATATTTAATAGGTGCGTTTATTTGAAGATATCACTAGTCGATTGACATTAAAGGTTGACATTATTGCATTAGGAAATATTTTTTATTTAAGGTTTTATAATTTTCAATTAAAACACTAGGGGCCTAATTGACAAAGAAACCAAATGCTAAGGTCAATTGTTCCAATAACTCTATTTAGTAATTATAAGAAAACGTTTGGAGAGTCGTTTGGGGTTGACCTGCAATTAAATTGTCTATTTTCATATAGGGTGGAATGCTCATTAGTCCTTTAAAATTATAAAATATTTCAGTAAGTCCTTTATTATTAAAAAATTATAATTTCTGAATGGATTTGGATGAAAATTCTGATTAAAATGATGACTCACAAAAAGAATGCTAAAAATCATATATTTTTAATGAATTTGGATTGAAATATAAAGGGTATGTTGGGTTGGAGGGATTTGGAGAGTTGGGAAAATGTGACTTTTATAATTACTTAAATGCTTCGATCATATTTAAATAATCATTCTTATCTTCTCATTTTCCCTTCAACTTCTTATTTATTTTTTCCTCTTACCCTCTTCATTTTGCCTTGTCACCTAATTGAATAATGATATATTCAAAGACTAAATGATGGAATTTGCAATAAATAAATGATAAGTGCTATTGGGCATGATAGTAAATTTAATTCTATTTTCCATTCACTTCACTTACAAATGTAATTTTATCTCTATTTTCTATTCCCCTCCCTTCTTAGTTAACCAAACCAAATGAAATAAAATTATTTTATCTCTCCTCTCTTTTCTTCATCTCACTTTTATTAAAATCCTTCACCTCCTTTTAACCACACACTATGTAAGTCAAAAGGACTAAATGATAGTTTTTTTTCTCTCGAAAACTCAAGAGTTTTGGATTAAAATAATGATTTTTTTGTGGTAAAATTTGCGGAATAAATTGACTTTTTTAAATTAAAAAATTTGAATTAAAAAAATTTAAATTTTTGACGGACTAATTTGCCCATTACACTATATGTATTTAATAAGATAATAGTTTAATGCCAAACCATGAAGGAACATCTCCATTCTCCACTTAGTTGTTTCCAGAGAAATCAATGTATCTCAGTTTGTGTAACTTATCAATGTATCTCCATTGAAATTGTTGTTTGTAACGTAATTCCTTCCATTTCAAGTGTATTTTTTGGGTGTAATATTTTAATTGTCTACTTTTTAATTTTAATATATATTTTTATATTTATTATTAATGAAGGCTTTGAATAAGTTGTTTATAATTTATTGAATATTTTTTTAATAATGATTAATATTTATGCACTAGCTATTAGATTAGATAACTTAAAATGTTTAGTAATATAATTATCATTTTCAAGACTTGTATTAATTATTGTGCAAATCCAAAATTGACAATTGAAATGAGATAGAAAGTAATTTTTACATTTTTATTTTTAAATATTTAAAATTGAATGTATACCTTTTTAAAATAATTATGTTTTTATTTAAAATTCTACTAACAATATATTTATTTTAAGAAATTTATATTTCACTAATTAATACATTTCTACTAACAATATATAACTTTTTAAAATTTTTCTTAATTTTCAACAATTTCATATGGAGAGAATATAATATTTTTCCATTTTAAAATGAAATTATATCCGCAATTTTGTTTATCTAGTGTTTGGATGAAGACTTTTAAAAAATACTATTATGTTTTCATTTTAATTTAGGTTTTGAAAAATCTAGACAACAAAATCCTTATTCGAATAATTTAATGGAGAGATTTCGAAAATTCCTAATTTTTTAAGAAGCTTCTTTCAACTAAAAAACAGCTTTTATAGTCCTCGATAGAAAAACATCTAAATAGGTGTTCTTTTAAATTTCACTATTGAAATTGGAAAACATTTTCTTTGTTTTTTACATTTTTTATTGTATTATCATATTTATACTTTTTCCATTCTTTATTATAAGATGTTAGAATCAATACCTCTTGTCTCTAAATATTAGACCTTCTATTATTTTTCCAGGGATATTTTGTTTTTTGTTTTCAATACTAGTCATACTTGTCTTTTATCTCTCAAAATAATATATTTTTTTTATTTCCAAAACCACTCATAAATATCATGTGAAGATAGATAATTTTGTAAATAGTAAAGAATTAATTGGAAGAAAAAAATAAATATATTTTAAATATCTCTTTAATTTTTATATAATTTCTTTTAACATCATAGGGACAGAGGGATTAAGACTGCCACATATCCAAATTTCACCAATCTACATCTTTGACTACTTTTTTTAAAAAAAAGTTCTAAACAATTCATTTAAAAAAATTTGGACTTTTAAAATATATCTTTTTAAATGAAATCATTTTCAAATGCATTGGGAATTTAAAAGTACCTCAAGCAAAGGTAAGGACAAATCTGCCCTCTCATCTAATTTGTGGTTGTGTGTTTTGGACAAACCTAAATAACTAATAATAGCTAATCAATCAGAGATTAGGTATGCCATTTCCAATAGACTCGTGAACCTCAATCTTCCAATTGTCATACTAAGTGTGCGATTCAATTAGTTGAGCGGCTTTCATTAATTTTGAAAGCTTGTATGTATCTTACGTGAAACATTTTGTATTTTTTAAATAAAAGTTTGAAATTGAATATTTATTTTTTATTTTATTTAAAAATTTAAAAAGATATTTAACTTTAATTGACATACTAAATTATATTTGAATAGATTGCGAGATTTATGAATTAGTATTATATAAATATTCTAAATTAAAGCGATAAGTGGTGGATATCATAAATAAGTTAGTGGGATATAAATTTTTTAAATTAAAAAGATTATTAATAAAACTTTGAATAAAAAATATGGTTATTGAAAAAAATATTTATTAATGTCTTGTTTTTTTCTTTCCTTTTAAAAAAAACTTAATTGAATTAGTTATATATTTAGATGTAAACTTTTGAATTGTTACATCTTTTTTTAAAAAAGGAAAAACTATTACTATTTATTACCACGTTTTTAATAGTAATGTCAATGTCAAGTAAAAATGTAATTAATATTTTCACTCAAATGTATAAAGTGTTGAAAAACTTATATGGTGAGGTGGTAAGAATTTTTATTGATAGCATAATAAAAAGTATCAATAGATGTCTGCTTGTTTACACGTTGAACTAAGAAAAAAAATAAAAAATACACAAAAATTTTGGAAAAAGAAAAGGAAAATAAATCGAGAGAAAAAATATGTGAATTTATTTGAACATAATTGATGATTGACAATATTGCATTGAATAATATTTTTTCATTTAACTATTTACTCAATTGATAGGCTTATGATTTGTCTTCACATTAATTGCCAATTAATATAATTTTGACAATAACTATTAAAAATGATTTTAAAGCCTTTTAAAGTAATTTACAAGATTTGAAGTAATTATCAGAAAATGTACGTACATTTAATATTCAAATTTTAAAATTGTTCTTATCACATTGAACTTTCCTTCTATAAAAAAAGAAAAAATACCACCGCGTTGGACCTTCTGATGGCTGATCCTTTAATTAAAAAACCAGTGACGGTTCCCCTGCCAATAAGATTAGCTGCTATAGCAAGCATCCAAGCACACACCACAAATCCTGATTTAGCAGTCTTTCTGAGAAAAATGGAAACTTGCAAAGCCCACTGTTTAATAGTGACATATCCAACCCAAGGCCATATAAATCCTATTCTGCAATTTTCTAAGCGGTTACAACATGAAGGCATTAAAATCACTCTAGCAACCACTAAATTCTTGTTCAAGAGCATGCAGGGAGTTTCGGGTTCAATCTCTGTGGAAACAATATCTGATGGCTTTGATGAAGGAAGGGATCAAACAGTAGGCTCTGAATTATATTTAGATACATTTAAAAGGGTTGGTTCAGAAACCCTTTCTGAGCTAGTTTTGAAGGTTCAAGAATTGGGCTGCTCTGTAAATTGTATTGTGTATGATGCATTTCTTCCATGGGCTCTTGATGTTGCCAAAAAATTTGGCATACCTGGAGCTGCATTCTATACTCAATCTTGTGCTGTGGACAACATCTACTACTATGTCTACAAAGGGCTGTTGAGACTTCCTCTTGTGGAGAATGAAGTTAGAATCCCTGGATTGCCACCTCTTGCTCTTCAAGATTTTCCTTCTTTTGTGGCTGATTATGGATCATATCCATCGGTTTTCCATATGGTGGTAAATCAATTTCTGAACATAGAAAAAGCAGATTGGCTCTTCTTCAACACCTTTTATGAATTGGAGAATGAGGTATGCTAGAATTCAAGAACCAATTTTCTTTTTTTAATTCTTTGGTGTAAGGCTCTTTAACAATTTATTATATAATGGTTCTCGTTTTCTTGATATTCATGTCAAGTTAAAATTAAGAGATTCTCAGTTTGAAAGATCATAAATCTTAATTTTTTTTGGATATGTGTGTGTACAGGTGATTGATTGGATGACTCAGATTTTGCCAGTGAGGACCATTGGACCTGCTATACCATCCATGTATTTAGACAAAAGGCTCCAAGATGACAATGAATATGGAATGAATGTGTTTCAGCCAATGACTGATGCTTGCATAACATGGCTAAATGAAAGATCAGAAGAGTCGGTTGTTTATGTGTCATTTGGAAGTCTGGCTGCTCTGAATGCTGAGCAAATGGAAGAATTGGCATGGGGTTTGAGAAATAGTAACAAGAACTTCTTGTGGGTAGTTAGAAAATCAGAAGAAGAGAAACTTCCTAAAGAGTTTGTTGAGGAGACATCAGGGAAAGGTTTGGTAGTTTCATGGTGCCCTCAGCTTCAAGTTTTAGCACACAAATCAATTGGATGCTTTGTTACACATTGTGGTTGGAATTCAACTTTGGAGGCCTTAAGTTTGGGAGTTCCAATGGTTGCTATGCCACAATGGACAGATCAAAATACCAATGCAAAATTTGTGATGGACGTTTGGCAAATGGGAATCAAAGCTCAATCAGATGAAAATGGCATGGTGAGAAGAGATGTGATAGAGAAATGTGTAAGGCAAGTTATGGAAGGAGAGAGGGGAAGAGAGTTTAGGACTAATGCAACAAAATGGAACGAGCTGGCAACAAAGGCTGTGGGTGAAAGCGGCAGCTCAGATCAAAATATCAAAGAGTTTGTGAGCAAGTTGGTTTCTTCTTAGCTCTCAAGTATGAGTAGGGGGGAAAAAATAACTTGCAATTAAGTGGTGGTCATGTTTGTTTTCTTATAGATTTATGGCAAATGATTATAATCATGTCATTGGCGTTCTGCACGTGTATTTTCTGTCGGAAGGATATTACTTCTACCTAATTTTTTTCCCAAACTCCATTACACTTTGCTTTTCCCGTTTTAGTATGCAGTGATATTTTAACATTCATTTTACTTCTTAACATGGTTTTATTTTTATTTTTTTGTTTTGGTTTGTAATACACTCATAGTTCACATTTTCATTTTAATCCGAATGAATTTAACTTATGATCTCGCTATTAACACATTAATACAAGGATATTTTAGTAATGTATTTAAAGTCAATGACTCTTTTAAAAAAATATTTGACATTTTAAATGTTGTTGTTTTCTTTTATTACAAACTTATGTATGAATAAGACAAATTGCTTTTTTTTTTTATACATGAAAATGAAGGAGTTAGAAGTTAATGAACTCGAACCATCATTATTTATATGGGTGAAAGGAATTTATATAACGAACCATCTTATACTTTATTAATAATAGAGTAACTTTTTTTGTAAAATCAAATAAGTAATAGTGTGTTAATGAAATCAAGTTTTTATAGATTCTTTGACGTATGTTTAAGTGGATATAAAGAACACATACATGTTTTTTGCGTTCTGAATCTTTTTTGGAATTACACTTACATGTATTCTGGATTTATGAACAAATAATCATTGAACAATCAAAACAATTTGTGTGAATCTATACGTGTGATTGGTTACGTCATGAATGCTTTGCATATTTGATAGTCTTAATGGGTCCCACAGTTTTCAAATATTACTTAAATGAAAGTGAAACTCTAGTGGGACAAAACCTCCCTCGGCGTCTTAATTCCTTTATAAAAAATCTTCCAAAGTAATTCTAAAAAAGTCGAAACTATATATAAATCTCCGCAGCGAACGTCATCAGTGACGTCATTAAGATTAATATCCTTCCGACAGAAACACATGCAGAACGCTACTGACGTGAGCAATCATTTGCCATAAATCTCTCAAGAAGACAACTTGACCCCCGCTTAGTGTTTTTTTTTCCTACTTACAGATCAGAAGAAACCAACTTCTTCACAAATTCTTTGATATTTTGATCTAAACTGCCCCTTTCATCCACAGCTTTTTCCAATTCTTTTAAATTAAACTTAATCAAAATAATATAATTTAATAACACGTTAAAATATGGTTATATTAAGCCTTAGTTCATCAAATTTCTTCTCTTTATGGTTGATTGTAACATGGGGATGGAGCATGTGTATATGGACAATAGAGGCAAATCAGTTAGAAGATAGTCTAGTATACCTGGGATGTGATTCTACATTTTCCCTTTCTTTTCTTGTCCAGGCGATACAGGCTTGCCCACTTGGGCAATGTGCGTTTCATGTGGAGAGATTTGTCTCAATCTTCACATGATGTTTTATTTTTATTAATAATATGATATTTTAAATTTCTATATCACAATCACAACATAACCAGATAATATGAAATGTTTTATAAATAATTGGGCCGGGGGGGGGGGGGAGGGAGATTATCTGATACAGTTTTGATGGTCCATAAAGGGTTTTTTTTTTGAGAGAGAAATGCTACTGCATGCATGCATCTCACACTGGCTGCTCACTATGATAATCTTAATGGTCTCCAATCCTTAGCTACATGTCCAATGGTCTTTTGAATGCTACAGAATTAGACAAATATAATAAAAAAATATTCTTGATATAAAAATGAAAGTTTATACCGAAACATTATAAAGATTTTTATTCTATTCTATTCTATTCTCAATTTTTTAATAGGGAGAAAGACAAATGAACAAAGAAATAAAATAACTTCCCTCAATTGAAAATAAGTGTTATTGTTATTTCAAAAGAAGTATCTTTCTAATATTATTTATTACTATTATTCAATTTTATTTCTATTTAAGTGGAAATAAAATAAGACTGACAATTAATTTGAAAAGATATAGTGAGAGATTAATTTTAAATATTTATTAAGAATATATTTAAAAATTGAAACTTAATATTAAAATTTATATTGATTTTAATATGTGCAAAAATATTTAAAATGATATTTATTTTGAAATGAATAAAATAATAAAAATTAAATAAATAAGTAAATATAATTTAATTAGTTAAACATTTTTACTTATAACTTAAATGTCATAGTCTCGATAAATGTGATGAATATTTTTAAAAATAATAAATTATAAAGAATAAACGACATCTAAGTCCATGCAAAGGCCAAACTTAATCCACCACGGGAAGAAGAACCTGTACCAAGCTGGACCAATAAATATATACGAGTGACTCACCTTGGCAACAGCATCAGCGCCACAAAGCCAATCCTCCACTCTTTCCTTGAGAAATGGAATCTTGGAAAGCCCACTGTTTGATAATACCATATCCAATCCAAGGCCACATAAATCCTATGATCCAATTCTCCAAGCGTTTACAACATGAAGGCATCAAAATTACTCTAGTAGCAACCAAATCCTTATCCAAGACCATACAGGAAGTTTCAGGTTCAATCTCTGTGGATACAATTTCTGATGGATTTGATGGAGAGAAAAAAATTGACGATATTCAATTATATTTGGATACCTTTCAGAGAGTTGGTCCAGACAGCCTTTCTGAGCTAATTTTGAAGTTTCAAGATTTGGGCTGTTCTGTTGATTGTATTGTATATGATGCAGTTCTTCCATGGGCTCTGAATGTTTCCAGAAAGTTTGGAATTTCAGGGGCTGCATTCTACACTCAATCTTGTGCAGTGAATAACATCTACTACCATGTCTACAAGGGGGTGTTGAAACTTCCTCTTGTGGAGGATGAAGTTAAACTCCCAGGATTACCACCTCTTGCAACTTCAGAATTGCCTTCTTTTGTTTCTGATTATGGTTCATATCCATCAATTTTTCACTTGGCGGTAAATCAATTTCGTGACATAGAAAAAGCAGAGTGGCTCTTCTTTAACACCTTTTATGAATTGGAAGATGAGGTATCTCTTTACTAAATTTAACATAGATATAGTGAATTTGGTTAAGTTTTGTTTCTGTTCATATTAAGTTAATTAGAACATTCAGTTTTATTACTAATTGCTATATAAATCGTGATTTTTTTTATTTATTATTTTTTCTAACGTTTATCATTTGCATATACAGGGGATTAATTGGATGACTCAGTGTTTACCAGTGATCACCATTGGACCAACTATACCATCCTTGTATTTAGACAAAAGGCTCCAAGGTAACACAGAGTATGGCCTGAATATGTTTCACCCAATGACTGATTCTTGCATGACATGGTTAAATGAAAGATCAGAAGAGTCAGTTGTGTATGTCTCATTTGGAAGCCTGGCCGCTCTGAATGCAGAGCAAATGGAAGAATTAGCATGGGGTTTGAGAAATAGCAACAAGAACTTCTTGTGGGTTGTTAGAAAATCAGAAGAAAACAAGCTGCCAAAAGGGTTTGTGGAAGAGACATCAGAGAAAGGCTTGGTAGTCTCATGGTGCCCTCAGCTGCAGGTTTTAGCACACAAAGTAATTCGATGCTTTGTTACACATTGCGGCTGGAATTCGACTTTGGAGGCTTTGAGTTTGGGAGTTCCAATGATTGCAATGCCGCAATGGACAGATCAACAAACTAATGCAAAGTATGTGATGGACATCTGGAAAATGGGAATCAAGGCACAATCAGATGAAAATGGCATAGTGAAAAGAGATGTGATTGAGAAATGTGTCAGGGAAGTTACTGAAGGTGAGAGGGGAAAAGAGTTTAGGACAAATGCAACTAAATGGAAGGAATTGGCAACAAAAGCTGTAGGTGAAGGGGGTAGTTCAGATCAAAATATCAAAGAATTTGTGAGGAAGATGGCTACTTCTAAGTAGAAACTAGAAATGTAGGTCTAGATTTCTTCTTCCCACGAGCTGTTGGGACATGATGGAAAGCAAGTTGGGTTCATCTTGTTTGTATGGGATGTTATTCTGTGGACCTCTACCTTAATTAGATAGCATTGCTAGAAATTTGTCTCCATCAGCCTTCTGGTCCTGATCAATTTTTTTTTGTTGCTATGTCTGCTTCTTTTTTGTTTTTTTGGATAAATGCTATGCCTACTTTTGAGTGACAAACCTCTTGCGTGGCTGCTGTAATCATAAGTTGACTAAACTTCGATCATTTTATTTTATTTTGATTAAATTTCATTTAATTTATATTATTTAATGGATATTTTTATATTTTCTCATTAATTTCTTTGTTTTCAAGAGTTTTTATAAATATATTGTTTACTGTTTGGAAAAGAAATTCTAATTTTTTTAAAAAATAAAAATTGCCATGTTAGAAGTAGCAAGTCGCGTTAGCGCCTCGAGTCTAGTTTGCGCGACTTATCATGAGCATTTTCAAAATGCATCCTATGTTGAACGATCAAATGTCGAGAGTTGAATAGATCAAATCAAATGATGCAGTTCCATTCAAAACTCAACATGTGGCATCACTAATCAAGAGTCACGTGGGAGCGCAATAACTCAGGAGGCTTTGATCGTATTTTCAAAAAATTTATTTTAACCCCTCCAAAAGTTTGTAAAAGTTGCATTTTCATCCAAACTTTTCTCCTATGAATATTTGATATAACTGAAAAATTATTATATTCTATATTATTTAATCAATTTATTTTGATTAAATTTCATTTAATTATGTTGTTTTATTAA
This sequence comes from Apocynum venetum, assembly GCA_019593545.1. Lineage (NCBI taxonomy): Eukaryota > Viridiplantae > Streptophyta > Magnoliopsida > Gentianales > Apocynaceae > Apocynum > Apocynum venetum. Next base: position 12,737 of record SRSM01000820.1, on the reverse strand, counting down.
TATTTTTATATTTCACGCTAATCACTTTATTTGTAGAATTTTTAATAGTTTAGTGATCAAGTTTGAAAATAAATGTAAAGCGAATGTTGAAGAAAATTATTTGAAGCTAAAAAAAAATGTGATCAAGGTAACGTCACGTCAGTGCTTCAAGTAATCAATCAACGTTGAGTCAACATTGAAGGATGAATCGACGTATGCCAAGTGGTGCCGCGTCATCAAAGCAAAGCTTAGTTACATAACACATTTATAAAATACGTTTTCAATTAATGCACAAAATGCGCGTGTAATGTACTTTCGAGATTGCATTGTCATCAAGCCAATCAAATCGTGACACGTGACAAAGCACTCAGCCACTCTCACCTTTGGATCAAACACGTGTAGACATTCGAGATCGTGTCATGTGCCCCACTGAGATTGAGCTTTTGCTCCAGATGTTCTTGAAGTTTGTTTTTATTATGTTTTTACCCCAAAACTTTGTAACTATTTTATTTTCGTCTATAATTTTTCATAAAAATACCTAGGCATTTCCTACTATTTTTACACCTTTTTTCTTTGTAGTTTTCTCTTTCTAAATATTATATAGTTAGTTTATATTAGTTTTAGCTAGTTTTTGAAAAACTTTTGGAGAAAAAATCATGTCTCTTAAGGAAATTCCAACCAGATAGAAATTAAGGAAAGTTTTTCTTTTATGCTTGATTTTATTTCTTAAATTCTTCATTTTATTTATTTAATATATAATATGTAACTCTAACTAACTTACCTGGGCAATGACATTTACTAAATATTTAATAATTGAGATTTTGAAATTTAACTAAAGACTTAATTAATCAGATTTTTGGGAGGTTTTCCTCCCAATATTTTTATTACTTATTTTTATTTGTTTCTTTCTTAGTTAAATAATTCGAAGGTTTTATAACCCAATTTAGTTATTTTTTATTTTATTATTGCTAGGTTCTATCGCCCCACAATATTATTTGTGCTTTATTTATATTTTCTTTATGTTTTATTTAATTAAATAATTGGGAAGTTTATTGCCCAATTTAGTTTAAATTTCCGTATTATGTTTTACTTAGTTAAATAATTGGGAGGTTTATCGTCCAATTTAGTTACCTTTTATTTTATTTTTTTTATGGTTGAGAATCTTGCCTAATATTATATGTTTTAAATATTATCCTTTATTTTATATTTATTGATTATTTATATAATCTATATTAAATTAATTTGATTGATAACCTAGTTGTTTAGCATGGTTATTTTTCTAAAATTATTAATCTATAATTAATGATTTAAGTAGCAATTATTGATTTAATTAAGGTAATCATTCATGCTTAATTAGATTAATAAGGAATTGTATAATTTAATTTGTATAAAATGAATCTCATTATGACTCTTTTATGCTAATTAATGTTGGTTATGTCTTTTGCACCTTTTAAATTTAATTAAGAATCTTATATACACTCAGTTATTAGGATTTTACAATTAAAATGATAGTTAATCGTAGAGCTCATCTAGATTCTAAAACAAATTACTCAATATTTTTAATCTATGATTTATCCCATGAAAATAAAAATTGGAAATAGTTATTTGCCATAACTTTTTACTAACTTAGTTTTATTTGTTTAAATTAGTTTGAATTTTACTTGTTTAGTTATAGTTTATTTGGTTAGAATAGTTTTTAAACAAAAAATCCCAAAAACTCTATCAATAAACTTAAGTTGATACGTTATGACAATAAACGCCCTAACAATAACAAACTATTTTCATTTATTTTTACACATTTTCTTTTGTAATTCTATCTAGTTTCTCTATCTAAATATCATATATTAATATTATAATTATAGTTTAAGAATTTTAAGACAGTCTCGTGGAATTTCATAAGAGAAATCAATAATTGGTAGAGATGCAGCCAAAAAAAAATTCAGGAAAGTTTCTCTTTCTATTCTTAATTTCAAACATTTTTTATATTGTAAATGTGACTCATGACTAGGGGTGGAAAAATTCAAGAAATGGATATATTTATTATAAGGTCTCTCGTTAATTAAAAAGACAAATGATTGAGGCAGTTAAGAAAACCACACTAGATATGGTCATACAAAAACAAGGAGGATAAAACATGTACCAAGTTCATAAAGAAAACCCAAGCATAAAATAGTTAGTAAAGATTCCCTACAATTGCAATTGTAAGTTCAATATTTTCTTTTCTCCATATCTTGCAGTGGATTGAATAGCTTCTTCTTCCAATTACATATATTATTCTTGCAATAGCAATACGTTTTTCTTCTAGATCAACAAAAAGTTTCAGGTTTCAAAACAAATGCAATTACATTTATATACCTAGTCAATACACTTTCCAGGTTTCATGGCAAAAGTAAGGGCAAGAGAAAGTTTCTATAATTGCGATACATGTAGTTGAATAATAGATACATTTAAAATTCTTAAGAAAATAAAATCATGAAGCAATTTCCCAAGATAAAAATTGAGAAACTCCTCCTAGAAGAACCCTGTGAAAGTTCATTTCTACTTGAGTGAAAAAGCCAAAAAAATGGCGTAAGTTTGCCTTGCAACTTACCAAAGCCGATGCAGCGATGGCGAGAGTGCAAGAGAGCTTGCGAGGTGACGAGCGCTAGCTGTGGCCTGAGATGCCGATGGACAAATGGTGTAGAGAAGAAAAGAAGAGACCGAGGTGAGGGATTGAGGGATGAGGTTGTGTGGCACAAGGGTTGGATTGCATAACCAAAAATTAGAAAAGATTGAAGATTGTTCCTGTTAGGACTAACAAAACAATACAGTGGCTTAGGAATTTTTTTTTAAGAATAGGATCGGCCCGTCAACCCGCAAGCTAAATTAACCCTAACCTATTTGGTGTGCGGGTCAACGGGTTGGACCATTTAAGCATAATTTTTTCAAGCTATAAAAATGGAATCCAATCCAACTTATATTGCAAGCTTTTCGAGCCAGCCCGACAGGCTATACTTATTTTGCCACCTGTATTCGTGGCTAACCAATTTTAGTTAGTAAAGATATGTATCCAGCTACTTATTAATGTGATTATGAGAAAATGACATTAACATGGATATTGGACTTGAATTTCAATCGGGACTTAATCAATAGAATATATGGTTGGTTAAACTGCCTTATTTTTCCAATTCTTGTTTTGTGGAGATGAATACCCATATTTACTTTATGTAATTTACTTTACACATTTTTATATCGTGAGAGGTAAAATTTCATATTTTTACTTTTTATGGCAGGTAGAGCCACCTAATATCTATTAATTGATATTTGTTCCTTGTTAACTATTTACTTTTCATTGTTTTTTTCTTTTACCTTAACTAAATCAAGTTTTATTGCATGAATTTAACCGTTCATTTAGTTATGAATTTTAACATGTTACAATAACTTTTCTTTATTTAGGACAAAATGCGATGATTAGATGGTATATTGATGGTCTAATTAGATAACTTTTGTTTAATTACTTTTTTCATTATTTTTTTTACTTGTGCTTAATGCTTGTAAAACTTGGTCCCTTTTACATGATTATATATATATATATATATATATATATATATATTATGAAGTACTAAAAGGTGAAGTAATGACATAAGTAAATTTAAACAAGAGTTTGACAATTAACCATCAACCGAAAACTAATTGGATCATTGAAATCCTAGTTAATCTTTTTGCATTGATTTTAGTTATTTACCTGATTTCCCTTTCATAGGCGTATATTGTCACACAACTTACAAATTAAATATCTAACTCAATCTAACTAAGTAGAAAGTTAAGTCGATTCAATCTCATAGAGACTCACAATTTTTCTAATTTAAGTTTATTAATTAAAATAATTTTGGGGGGTTTTAGTTCATTTTAAAAACTAATCCTATCTAAATAAAAATAAAACAAGTTTAAACAAATAAATTCATAATTAAAATATAAAAATATGAATAAACTATATTAATAAAACATTTGGCAAATGACTAGTTCCAATTTCTATTTTTACGAGATAAATCATATATAAATAAAATGATTGAGTAGTTTGTTTTAAAATTTAGACGAAGTCTAAAATTTCTATCATTAAAATTTAGATTAATCTCATTGAGCTAAAAAATCAACTATTAATTTAATCGAAAAATCTTTATAGCTGAGTGTGTATAAGATTCTCAATTAAATTTAAAGGTATATAAAATATCACCAATATTAATTTGCATAAAAGAATGAGATTCATTTTATACATATTAAATTATATAATTCCTTATTAATCTAATTAAGACCTAAGTATTTAAATTAATTAAATTAATAATTTCTACTAAACTTATTAGTTCTAGATTATTAATTTGAGCTATATAATCATGATAAACAATTAAATTGTCAATTCAATTCACTTAACATAAATTATATAAATGAAAATAATAATTATAAAAATAATCAACAAATATAATTTAGGACAAAATTAAAAGAGATAAAATTAGGCCAGTATTCCCGACCATAAAAGAAATAAAATAAAACGAACAAAATTTGACGATAAAACCTCTCAATTAATGCAAAAATATAAACTAAATTGAGCAGGAAACCTCTCAAGTATTTCCTAAATAAACCGAACAAAAATAAAATTGGACGATATAAGCTCCTAATTAACATGAATAAAAAAATATTGAGCGATATTGCCTTCCAAATATTCGTTATATAAATTTCAAAATCTCATTTATTAAGTTTTTAGTATAAATCATTGTCAATGTAAATATATTAAAATTACATATTAATTAACATAACTATAATAAAGAATTTAAAAATTAAAATCAAGTAGGAAAGAGAAATTTTCTTTAATTTCCATCGGGTTGGCATTTTCTCAATTTACTTGATTTTTTCTCTAAACGCTCTCTAAACCCTAACAAGTCACATCGTGCACTTTATAATGGTAATAGGACTTTGCGACCGCGCAAGCTTGGAAAAGAAGAAGAAGAAGAAGAAGCTGATGGACCTATCAGCATACAAGTGTCGCACCTTGGCTAGAGCACCAGTTCCAGAACGCCATCCTCCAAACTTTTCTTGAGAAATGGAATCTTGGAAAGCCCATTGCATGTTTAATAATATCATATCCACTCCAAAGGCCACATAAATCCTATGATCCAATTCTCCAAGTGTTTAACATCATGGAGGCATCAAAATTACTCTTGCATCAACCAAATCCTTGGCCAATCTCTGTGGAAACAATTTCTTATAGAATTGATAGAGAGATCGAAATTGATCTTCAATTATATTTGGATACCTTTCAGAGAGTTGGTCCAGACAGCCTTTTTGAGCTAATTTTGAAGTTTCAAGATCTGGGTCGATCCATATTCATATGTGAGTTTTGAGAGATAATTTAAAATTTTGATATAAGAGAAAATATAACATTGTTTAAAGGCTGCCATTTAAGAGATTTTATATCCCCTATCTTTTGAACAGTTCATTACACACCTTCTTTGTAGAATTCCAATTCGTTCTTGTACCCCTTCAAGATAAATATAGTAAAATATGCGGTTTAATTGAGGTCCCGTCTCAACTCTCAACAGGGCGGGTATCGTTCGATTCAATCGAGGATAAGAATGAAAAACTGGGAACAATATTTTCCGTGGGCTCTTATTCCTGCCATGTCCATACTTTGTCTTGACATATATCATTATTTTAAATTTTATATATATATATATATATTATATAAACGCATATACATATAAATAAATATATAAATTATGCCTATTATATATTTATCTTTTTTTATTGTCTTTTAGTAGATTAGCCAAGTTAGTGGTTGCCTACGTTTGATATATTTATTGTTTGGTTTCTTTTGATTTTCATTAATTTTTACGTTCATAAGTTTATTATTTTGTCCTTCCAACTAAAACATTATCGGAATCGGGTGCAATGATACACATGTCCTTCAAGTGAAAAAAATGAAAGGGAAAACTGTGAAATTACAATGATAATTCCCTAATCCAAAATTGTGAAAACAATTTTGGTCTCTTAAGTTTACAATTTTAGTCATTTAAGTTAGTAGTTTTAACTTTGTTATCCTTAATTTTGTTACCTTGTTAGGTCCCCTAACAATTTTTAATTGAAAATTTTATCCCTTGTAATTTTTCTCAACTAATATAATACGTATATTTTTGTAACCAATACTCAACCAAAAAAGGGCTAATTTTGCATTAACATAATATAATAAAAATGTTAAGAATCAAATTTATTCAACTAAAATTTTAAGTAATTTATCTTATTTTGTTTGAATGACCTCAATACAAACAATTAACAAATCTAATCACATTTTCCCCAAAAGATAAATCCTAAAATAGCATTATTATGTATTTTTCTACATTTTCTCAATTTTGGATATGAGTACCCACTCGAACCTAGTCAGGTGCGAAAAAGGATTACCACATTTTATTTGAGAAAGGGATATGAATGGAGTTGAAATTATTTGTATTAGCTGGGATAATAATGGAGATAGATATATTGTTGTATTCAATGAGTATCCACTTATACTTGCACTCGCTTCATACCTGTTTTGTACTCGCATATATTTTTATTTAATTATTATTAATTACTTATAATTAATTATATTTAATTGTGTGTATATATGTTTATATACATACACACACATATATCATTATGTAGATTTTATTTCTAAAAAGATAAATAACATTTTTTAGATTAAATATAAAACAATACATTTAAATTCTAGAATATTACACATTTCATATTAAGACATAAAAGTACATAAAATATGAAAACATTACATATTAAAACATAAAAGTACATATCAAACTTCAAATAAGATAACAATCTCGCTTACAATCTTAGTCAACTTTTTTCGGATTTCTATTTTGCATGTTTCTGTTAATGTTTCAATTGATTAAAGGTATATCGGGATCAAATTTCGAGACAAAAACTTTCAATATATCTAATAACTTATTTGTTGAGGTTTCTATAAAAGAATTCTTCATTTTATAGGAGATAACAACATATGTTCAATGGTTAAATCAAGAAATGATAGTAAATCATCAAAGAAATTATCTACATTCAAAATTCCAATTGGTTTAGTATGCAATTTGATGTTGGACCAAGAAGTGATATTGAATAATTGAATAAGCATATCATAAACTCCTGGTAAAGCTATGAATGCATCAACACGTTTCATTATTATAACAATTCGTTCACAAATAGAGTTTGTTTGTATCTCAGATAGACTTGACCATGGTTCATGAACCGTCGGTTCACGGTTTATCAAAATGAAAAACCTAAATCAAAATCTTAAAGTAACGGTTTAGAACGGTTTATGAACTGCCAGTTCAGGGTTCCGGTAAGGTTAAGTTTCAACCGATTCCGACAATGTTACAGTTTCGGTTACGATTTTAATACGATTTAGATTTTTATTTTTTTAAAAAAAATTCAAAATAATTTCTTTTAGTTAAATAAATGAAATTTTGTTATTAAAATGGATTTGAACTTAATTTTTGTTTCCAAAAATTAAGTTGCCTACATATCCTCCGATAGTATAGAGGAATCAAAACCCTCGTAGTTTTCTTACCTATAAGTCTTCTCTTACCTCAATAGATTATTCATGGGCTTTCGTCTTCAATACTAGTAGCAGTACCCTCAGTGTCAACATCAAACAAATTTATGAAGTCGGGACGAAGATTTTCTTGTTGACGTCTTTCAGCTTTAACTCAATTATCAAGACAAGATTGAGCCTCTAAAGAATCAGGACTCAAAGATGATCGATCTTCTGATAATATATTTCTCCCATCATTAAAAGCTTGTTATACTGCAACTGTTGATACTGGAATTGCAAGTATATCCCTAACAATCAAAGATAAAACTGGAAATTTTTTCATTTTTTCACTCCACCAATAGATGATGTTAAGGTTTTTAACATCATCACCTGCATCTTCAAACTCAAAACAAATTGTTAGATAATCTTCGAGTTCCGGAATGGAGATGAGGGTCTTGATTTTTTGTTCTGTTGTCGCATCAATAGATATGCATGACATTTTTGTTTATCAGTAACAGCAGAAGATGACTACCAAATTTGAATTTTTACACCATAAGTAGAACTATATTCCAAATACAAATCATATATATTTTTTAACATTATTAATTATTTTTGAAACATCAAGTTTTATCATAATTTCATCACATATAGAATCATAATATATATCTAAATATTCTTGTAACCTTCTATTTTAATTCAAGGATAAAAAACAGTTACAATTAGATTTATTTCAGGTATTTCAAAATAATATTTAGCCTACTTTATTTTCATTGCATTAACACAATCATTAAAAACATTTGTATCAGCCCATTCTTTTAAAGGTACAACAATATTAAGACATTTATAAACAATTAAATGACAAGTTGGATAATAAACACCAGACAAAATATAACTAGTGTCATTAAAAACTTTTAACAATTTCAAAACTTTTCACAAATATCCCAAGTCGGAAATAACACATGTTTTGCACATTGTAGTTGAAAAAATCACATAAAAGTTCTTTATTTTGAAAAGATTCATTTAATAAATCATAAGTTAAATTCCAAAGAGTTGGAACATCACAGGGAAATATTTTTGGTCTCATTTTATTTGCTCTACAAAATCTAAATCATTCATTCATTACTTGTGGGTGTGACCAAAGATAAGATAAAACAGTTTTGATAAGTTGAATATAAGTTTTAAGATTTCTTAAGCCATCTTGTACACATAAATTCAAAACATGACATGCACACCTAATATGAAAATATTTACCACCAAATTGTGGTTCACAATATTTTTTAAGATTAGCAATCTAAGCAGTGTTATAACTAACATTATCAAAGCTAACAGAAAATACTCTTTTTACAAGATTATATTCTTCTAAAATTTATAAAATTAATTTTGAAATATTGACAAGTCGTATGAGAATCATCAAAGACACGATATGTAAGTATTCTCTTTTGTATTATCCAATTATCATCTATCCAATGACAAGTAATAGCCATATAAGAATGTGTTTGCTAATGATCACTCTAAATATCACTACAAATAGAAACTTTATTATCTAAATTTGAAAATACTTCAAATAAAATTTTTTTAACCTTTTTTATATAATTTATGCACAATACGTGTCAATGTAGTACGTGGAATACGTTTAGCAACATGATTTGATGCAGTTTGACAATAATCTACAAAATTTAATTTTTCCCAAAAACTAAAACTTAAGTGTTCAACAGCAACCAATTTAGCTAATTCATCTCTATTTTCCCCATCGTTATACTTAAATCAAGAACTAGAATCAGTAGTAGTAGTGTACCCGATTATTTGTGTCTGTGAAGATTTAATACCAATTTTATCTTTGTGGTTTCGTTGCAAATGTCTATGCAAGGTTCCATACCCTCTTCCTTATTTCCATTTGTATGTAGACTTACAATAATTGCAATGCACAATATATTGCTCTCATCTGGTATTGAGTTCTTGTTTTGTGAAGTGCTCTTTGAAAATATCAGATTTGAGCGCTTTAATTTTCTTTGTACCTGGAACCCAACTTTCTTGAGCGTGTGATATTAATTCCTGCTGTCAAATACTTTTTTTTTCATTATCTTCATCAACTTCAAATACGTTGTTACCGGTGCTAGTGCCGACGCTGGCATCGGTGCCAATGATAAGAATGAAAAAATCAATTGTTTGTGGATTATCAAAATGAATCGGTGGTTGAAAATCACTTGGAGTGGTAAATTGATCTGTGTAAAAATATTGATAAGGTGAACGCAATGGAAATTCCGTTGAAGTCTTATCATTGTTCCTCGACTTACTTGAATTTGACTTTTTTTTTTCGTGTTTGAAGAGAAAATATAAAATGACAAACTAAAAATTCAATAGGAGGCTGGAGAGAACTTGTGAAAGATAACTTAAAAGAATGCTAGTGTAGATAAAAAATAAGATTGATATTTGATAAATGTGTAAATAAAATTGATTTGAAAGAGAGAATTTATATGAGATTTTTTTTTTAAACCGTTGGAATTTCAACCATTTTATTTTTGTTTTTTTCTTTCTTTGAGAAAAAATAATTTAAAAGGACAAAAATAAAAAAATACAATGTGTCAGTTTGGGCACGCCTTGTTTAAGAAAATAATGTGCACAAGTCACAAGACATAAATTGTCATACCATTAGGGAACTTAAATAATTAAAATAAATTAAAGATGACATATATCACATAAAAAAAATATTATATTATACTAGGGAATAGGGATTGTTTATTTGGCATTAACCAAAGAAATTAAAAAGAAATTAAAAGTTGGCATTATGAGTAGGTTTGAGGGGGAAAAATTAGAAAAAGACAAAATAAATAAATAAATAATGTGCATAAGTTACAAGACACAACTTGAGAATGATTCCATTGATCCAAATATAAGGCAACGATGTATGCCTATTTCTATAGGCTAGTTGACACAATACACTATTTATATTTTTTTTGTCTTTTTTTATTTTGAGGGAAAAAAAATAAAAGAAACAATAAGTCATGTGATTATTTGAGGGAAAAAATGGCTGAAATTTATTTGAAATTTGAAATTTAAAAGATTAAAAATTTATTTTTGTTTAACATAATTATGTTAAACCGGAAAGTTAATGATAAGATTAATATATAAAAAATAAATATAACTTATCAAATAAAATTTTATATATATATATATATAATTTTTTTAAAAGGTTTGAACCGCCGGTTCAACGTTCATGAACTGCCGATTCACGGTTCATCAAAATGAAAAACCTAAACCAAAACTGAAAACCGTCGATTCATGAACCTTTATGAACTATAAATATAGTCAACGATTTTTGAACCGTTGACCACGGTCCGATTCCGGTTAAGGTTCAACCGTGGTCAGGTCTAATCTCAGATCCAATTGTCTTGCCATAAATAGTATTAAGTGTAGATGAAATGATACATACTATGAAAGCATGACTATTATGATTTGATGAGAAACTACTCCAATTATTCCAGAATTGTTTTTTTCAATTCCAATGCAGTAGACACGTATGAACTTTGTTTCCAATTATCATTCATCCAAAATGCCTATTGTTTTTACTCTTTGTATTGTATTTTGTTTGATTATTTTTTATCTTTAAAAAGAACCGTCACAGGTTTGCACTCGTTTGAATAGTATTCATTCCTTATGTATAGACTAAATGTAAAAATAGAAATGATTTGAAAGATGAGAACTAAGTATGTAGTTGTAGATTTATTTATGGATTCTGGTTTGTAGAACTACATAAAGGAGAAGTATAGAAAAATGTAGTGATAGGATATATTATATCCCATATCTACATTTTTTTATTTATCTTCTATCCATTTTTTCAAATTCGTTATATAATTATATTTCATCACTTCTTTTTCTTATTTATCGTCTATCTAATTTTTTAAATTCGTCATATATTATATTTCGTCACTTTTTCCTATTTGTCTTCTCCCAATTTTTATAATTCTTTGTATTATTATATCCCATCACTACTATTTTCTATTTGTCTTCTACCAATTTTTTCAAATCTGTTGTATTATTATTTATTGTCATTTCTTTTTCCTATTTGTTCTTCTACCCAATTTTTCTAAATTCGTTGTAACATTATCCCATCACTAATTTTTTTTTGTTTGTCTTCTACCAATTTTTCAAATCTGTTGTATTATTATATCTCATAATTTAATTTTTCTATTTGTCTTCTATCAATTTTTTCAAATACATTGCATTATATATACATTTTTTTCCTATTTGTCTTCTATAAATTTTCAAATTCGTTTGTATTATTATATTCATAACGTATTTTGTTCTTCTTTAAATAACTTATTCTTTTTCATTTTTCACCTTCACTTTATCAAATCACTTAGAGTCATATATTCTTCATCTTCTTCATCCATAGGTGGTTTTTCTCTCTTCATCTTTTTCTCTTCTTTTTACTTTCTTTTCAAAATGGATGATTCTATTCCTAAATTTAAAAGTATTATCCTATGCTATCTATCAATACATTAAGAAAAATTGAGCGAATGAGAATAGAGCGGTTGAGATGTCTAATGTTCAAAGGAATGCCTAAATATATGAGATTGTTAATTGAAGACAAGGTTCGAGCATCTATTTACTTTTCTCAAGCATCTACCTGGATTGAATAAAAGTAGTTTTGTAAAAAAAAAAGAGATAAACAGTTAAAAATTTGTTATAAATGTACAATATGGAACTGTAATACACAATGTTGTTCACGCGCAAATTTTATATCTAGAATCGAGAAGATAAATTTAAATTCATAAATGATGGATTTAGAAAGGTATCATTGGATGATATTCGATTAACTCTTGAAATGCACATTGTAAGCGTGTGCAATGAGACGTTTTCAATCTATGAAATAAATATAAAGATGAAGATTAATGCTATATTATTGAGAATTTTATTTAAAAAATCATGTATGAAAATTTATACTACTAGATGAGAAGAAAATCAAATATTAAATGTAAATGTATTTATAAAGTTACTTTAATTTTTATTAAAGAAACATTTTACAACTTTTTAATGCATTATTTAATTTTTATATGAACATTTTTAAGCTATTGGAGATGGGGATGTTGCATACCCATAAGGACGGTGGAGTAGACAAATACATTATTTTCAATTGGGGATGTAGCTGGAGATATGTATCCCTAGTACCACCATCCACCTTACCTTCCCTATACACAAAAATGCTAGTAAT